>JAGVSQ010008817.1:0-14086 GCA_022683975.1 Rhyacophila evoluta | reverse complement strand
CAGTGATCTCACATATGGAAGTTTACCAGTTTTAAATAATTCAGAATATAATATTAATAAGTTTGTATTATTATTCTACTAGTAACACTATTCTATTGTTGTGACATTTCGAGCGGCGATCGAATTGGTAAAAGATTGACAGCAAAGTGTGCATCCCAAATGTCAAATTATAAAAACACAATAATAATCGTAGTGAAGCGATTGTTTTAGTGAGAAAATATTTAATCAAATGACGAAATGGCATTTCCAAAGATAGAGGGCTATGTTGTCGTCGAAAAGCTTGGCTCTGGTAGTTATTCTACTGTTTACAAGGCATTCACAAAGGTAATATCGATTATTTTAATTGACGATGCGTGTTAACAAAATGATTTGTCATTAGATAAATTAAAAGGATTCACCTAGTGGGAAATGTGAGACTCAATGCATTCTCATCGAATATGGCATATGCTTATATAAAATCTAAAATTCAATGACTACATATGGATCTACACAGGATGAAGATATTCGCTCCGAAAGTGGAGTTTATCGAATTTTGCAATGTGAAGACATCTTGATGAGAATTGGTTTTCAAAAAATTGCTCAACCCAATGGGCATCCAGTTCTACATTTTTAGATTTTTAAAATCCGACAGATGGGGAATCGATATAATATAATAAATAATTTTGACTCGGATTCTCTCCACCTTCTCAGGTATGATCATTTTTATTTCACAGACAGGAGCTAGAGATGTGGTTGCCATTAAATGCATCGATAAAGCTCTGATGAAAGGCTCCGCTGTAGACAACCTCATCACAGAAATCCGGCTTTTGAAAACTCTGAGGCATCCACATATCGTTCTAATGAAAGATTTTCAATGGGATGATAGGTAAGAATATTAAAAATTAATTAATCATAACCATAATTAGTAAAATTGCAACAACTTTTCACGACTATAAAAATTCATCAGTAAGTTTAACATAGTTTCCATTTATTTACTATTCTCAGTATACAAAATTATTATTATTTCAGATATATCTATATCATTATGGAGTATTGTAATGCTGGTGACCTCTCCCAGCATTTGAAAAGAAAAGGAGGAATACCAGAGCGGGTGTGTAGACAACTTCTTCGACAATTAGCAAGTGCATTGCAACAACTACGGGAACGAGGTTAGTCAGTTTGCAACATTATATTGAGCAATAAGTCTATGATAACGTTTTGGATCTCATTGTGATTATTTAATATTATCAAAATTTCACATATCTTCGTTGCTTCTATCTTTTTTTTGACACTAAAACACATTGGATTAGAAATGCCAACACCAATGCATTTATTATGTTTCAGTTTTCTTTTGAAACTGTCCCTCTTCAGTGGAACCCAGTGATATGAAGATTGGTTTTAAATGGTATACTGGAATATTAGTGGTAGCGTTTATAAATACATAATTACTATTATCAATGATATGTACAGACGGATAGATTATTCATTGTGTCATCTGCATCTGTATATTATATAATATTTGAAGCCATTATTGACATGGCCAATTCTACTATTGACAACAGTAGACAACCTAATATTAATTACATTTGATCATAACCATATTCGGTGCGTGACAAAAACAAGATTTATAATACCATCTAAAACAATAATAGGAACATTTTTGACTTTCAGGTGTTGTACATATGGATTTGAAGCCTCAAAACTTGCTACTTGATAAATCGACACCTGCTGAAATGATCTTGAAAATAGCCGACTTTGGGTAGCACAATTTAATATTTTTTTGCAATATTTCTTGCTTGCATCACATAACACGGGAGATGCTTAGTACATTTCCTAATCTCCAAATTCCTCAACGAGTCAAATACCTCACTTCCAATATTCAATACTGATATCCGTGTTTAAGTGTTCAAAGTGTTTACTTAATTACGCCTTCGTAACAATGTAATATTGAAGCTTAGACTTTACATCGTAAATTATCAGTAGATTAATATTACTTATGTAATGAAGATATAACTGTTTTGTATAATTTTTCACCAGGTTCGCACAGTATATGTCCGAAGAGACCAGACTCAATTCTATGAGAGGTTCTCCTCTTTATATGGCACCTGAAGTATTTGCTACTTTGGGAAAGAAGAATTCAAGCAGTGGATACGATGCCAAAGTGGATTTGTGGAGTGTAGGTAAGAAATAGTGATCTTAAATTATTTATACACTGATGAAGATTTTTACTTGATCTATATTGAATTTCATAACACTGTGACAAATATATACTTTCGATAGGACTTGAAACTTTACTTTAATGAGTATGTCCTATTGCCTCTCAATATTTTTTTTATTTCAGGAATAATACTGTACGAGTGCCTATTCGGTCGTGCACCATACAGCTCTAGTACCTTTAAAGAATTGATGGGAAAAATACAAAGCCGGCAAAAGATTGAGGTAAGTCCTATAATCAGAGAGTAAATCTCTCAAATCTTACTCTTACATAACCAATAAACTCACATACTCGTGAATTTTATAGCTTAAACCACTTGTGGAACATATAGCCTCCATGCGACACTTGTTTAGTTGTGCCCATCATCAACCTGGCAACTACTTTACTTACATTAAGTTCAATTCAGTAACTTTCATTCCCGCTGGATAGTGATGGTATTTCAGGATGCCAGAATCCAACCCCCTTAATGGTTGGGTCAGGCAAGATTGAGGCTGTATTGAGACGTTCCCAGCGTCGCTGCATAACTGTTTGTGTAACAGAAAACTTTATGATTCATTCCTTAATCTTTGAATTCCTTCATTTACACCATTTGACGCGAGCATTTCTAAGTATATGGTGTCTAAGTCCAAGTCTTAGTATATGGTGAGATTTAATTTCATAATCATTTGAAGTTGAAGTTGATGAAGACTTTATCTCCTTTCACTCTTATTATTCTTTAATTTGTTTTTTGGCATCATATATTTTCGAAAGAGCGAAGTAGCAATCAATAAAACTTATAAACTTAATTATAATTCTAAAATTAATAATACTATATTCCACATTAGAGAAGTCAAACTTCTTTATAGTGAATACCGATGTAACGAAATTTCCAGTGTAACATATATTTTTTTTGCTGTCCCAAACGAACATTCACACAATAAATAATATGTTTCCTATATTCAGTATAATGAAACTAAAGGGATGGTCCTACAAGTTTTATTATAACGGGATTTGATCTGTATAAGACCTTGACTAATTATTATTAAAAATATGTAATATATACACATAAATATGAGTTTTGCAAAGAGATTATCGACTATTGATAAGCTGTAGAGAACTCTTAATTGTTTTCAGTTGCCTCTAAATAGCTGTATATCTCAGGAGTGTGAAGACTTGCTTTCGGGACTTCTACAACATGATCCTGAGAGAAGAATGTCATATGATGACTTCTTCCATCATGAATTCCTCGACATGGCACACATGCCATCGCCAGAAAACTACAAGAAGGTATGTATATTTAATTATTTTATAATTAAATTAAATTATAATGCCTGACCTTACATAAGTCCTTGTGAAAAAATTTAATAATGTCAATTTTCTGCAGCTGGATACTTTGTGCCTCTTAATATTACTGGATGGTATTTGTCAGTTTCAATTCAGAACAATTTTAGCATTCCCAGTGTAGTAGAAGTAAAAAAATTGGGCTCAATTATGAACATTTTAAATGGCTAATTACATCCTCTCATGCTGAAATAATAAGCATGTCATCGTTATTTCCAGGCTGTAGAATTGGTGAAAAAGGCAATACAATCCGACACTTGTGGAGACTATGAACAAGCTTACCACCTTTACTGCGAGAGTCTGCGATACTTTGTCCCCATGGTTACAGAGGAAAATAACAGGGTGAAAAAGAACGCCCTTAGATCGAAGGTACACATTTTTTTTCATTAATTATAAAATTTAATCTTTTATCTTGACTGTAGCCCACAAACTTGTTATTTATAACCCATAGCACTTAATATATTGTATTGTTATAGACAGCCATATTTGTTAAGTGATACCGCTTTTCTGGATGGAAGTATTTGTGGTGGTACCAGTACTAGATGGAGTGGAAAGAGAAAGACAAATAAAAAAGAAAAAGATTTGCTTCAAACTAAATGATAACTTACAGATCTTTTGATTCTTTCATATCATTTATAATTGTTTCAATTCCTTTTTTCAGGTTAATTGTTACATCAAAAGAGCTGAACACCTGAAAATATTCACGACATGCGGCATGTTTCAATTACCAAAAACAATACAACAATCTGCAGAAAATACCCTTGAGCAAACCAAAGATAATAATTCTGCATTAAATGACGGTAAACGAGACGGATCTGACGTCATAGTAATCGATGATAAAAATACTGTCACGTATAGGAAAAATAACAACCAACAAATGCCTGGATGTTCTAGAGATATCGGTGAAAATAATGATAAATTAGAAAATGACAGTGTAATATCACTAAGAAATGCCATCAGTTTGACAGCTGTTAATAGCCAAAACAGTAGGATTCGAACCATATCTTCCAGCAGTAGTAAATTGGTAGAAGACCATAGTTCAGTTTGTGATGCCCATATTGCAGAGGAGAGTCCAGTTACTGTGGAACTGGATTCAAAGATTGTTAAAGAATACTTGGCTACTTCGAAGAGGAATTTTGATGAATTATGTAAGTATTATCATTTCTACGCGGACGGTGCAATAGAGTGGGCAAATAGTGGCAACCAATGCTTATAAGTCAGATAAAGAAATAGTTAGAAATATATAATAGAGCGCATTCTATCAGTTGATTCAAATTTTTGACATGTATGTAAAAAAAGGTATTTAACCCATAAAAGAATAAGGACCTAATATTACATCCAATGCTCTTCATGCCCAACTGAGTACAAACGTAATTCTCTATCCGACTCATGTCACAGGAATTGCTATTTCTTATTAAAATATAGATCGTTTCAATAACTATTAGATATTTTTGAAAGAGTTAGGATATTATCATATATACCAACCGACATGTATCAAAATAAAATGCGCTATGAAAAACTCACTCTTCAAAGACTTAAGTTCAAAGCAGCGTATCATCATTTATTATCCATTTAACTCAATGCATGTTTTTAATCTATAGATAGACTGTGCTCCTCGACAAGTGCCTTAATAGTCGGTTTGGAAGCTGGATTAACTGCAGAAATGTATGTGCAAGAGGGACGCAACAATGATGCTTTAAAACTGTACAGCTCGGCAATTGACACTCTTCTAAAGGCAAGTTCCTCAGAGCCACCTGGTCTCAGAAGAAATTTGCTCGCTGACAAGGTAAGAATTTATCTGATACCCAGAGTCACCTGCATCTACGTCTCACAATTATAAAACACACTTCTTTACAAATATTTTTACCATTATATCTGAACTCTGAACTTAAAGCAAGGTTGTACTGTACTTATAAAAGCTTATTTTTCTAAAATAATTTTGCTAAATATTTTTTTGAACAATAATTTCTTAATATCGATAAAATCTACAAGAAAATAAAATTAAATGCTTATGTACTCAAGTCACCGAGGCAAACATTTTAACTTAAGGATTGTCTTCCATGAAACACGATCAGGAAATAATTATTTATGTACTAAGATTTTCGTGGATTTCTTGTAATTTATATCTTACTTTTGTTCAGATAGAAGAGTGGTTACGTGAGGCTGAGAGCCTTAAAGCACTACAAGAGACTCATAAAATGGAAGCTGAGGAAGATACATCCATGTGGGAACATTGCTGCCTTCAATGAACACGAACCAAAGTGAATTATGCTAGCATAATATAGAATTTATTTATAGGAAGACAGATATATCTTTCAGTAACATAAGCACATTAATCCTGGATGGTTTGAACAATTAGTGCCGTCCAGACTCATTAATAAAGACAGTATTAACCTATAATATATTTATTTAAAAGCATTATTTTTTACTCGGTACTTGGATCAAAACAGAAAATTCAATGGACTGAAAAAATAACTTTGTTGTAATGGATGTAGGAAAAATTAAACAAATTATAGATTCAAAAATTTCAACAATGTTAACTGGGGGCTGATTTAATTTAGTTAGTAAATTAACAGATTTTTGTGCTTTTAACATCGTGAAATACACGTTTATGCTACGACCCTGTCCTCTTCATCCCTGTTAATTATGCAAGGAAAAAAATCAAAGTGTGCATAATAAGATACGTAGCATGGTTTATAATTCAGAAATATTTGTCGCCTCATGCTAATAATTATAGAACCTCGCTGAAAGGTATTCAGGTTTTATTTTGTTTATATTTTAGGCATATTGTCAAATGCTTTTTACGATGGTTGGTGCTCTATCGTTTTTGCTTGAAATTATTTCTCACTATTTGCAGATAATATTTTTGTGTACTCACTTGTATATTGTTTAATTCCTATAAATAAATATTTATAAAATCTCTTTTTAATTAAGAATAAAATGTGATAACTAATGTCAGCATGCATGAAGTTCTTGCAGAATTTTTAATTGCCTCTTACAATCTCAGAAACAGCCTTATTTTTACTAATTAAGATCTCACCTTAATAATAAGTAAAAATCTAAGTACTTATAAACTAAGGATACTTGAAAATTAGACAGTTTTTTGTTTTTTTTATACCAACTCTATTTTTCTTTGCTCACATTTGGTTCTTAAATAAAGCACACTTACACTAGTAAAATTTCTTATCGCTTGGTTCATATGTTGATCATTTGTCATATTATAATATTTTTATGTACACAAGTATATCTATATGGGAGAAAAACATTGTTTTTTGTATTTCAGCTTTATTAAAGTAAGTAATTTATTTGTTGTTATTGTCTATTTTGTATAATATAAATATACAGTGGAGATCGCTTAACATGACACCGAGGAACTGAAATATTTTTTCATGTTAAAGACACATGCAAAAAACAACACTTGTACATTGTCAAATATATCATATTAGATACACCATTGACATTTATAGTGATATATGACACAAATAAATATTATATATTCAATAATAAAAAACAAAAATTATAATGAAAGTGAAAAAAATCTGGCAATACTCACATCGAGTTAGAAAACTGAATGACTTGATTATCGGCATTTACCTAAAGACAAGCTGTACCTAACTTTTATTGTTTTAAAATTAGAGATCTGGTGAAAAAGGGATAAAACAATTAGGTGACGGTAAGGCTGCTGAAAATAGACGTATTTTCCTCATTCCAGATGCAAAATCTTGACACGTTGATTTTTTGTTTCACAACAGAAAAAAAATGTTACAAGTTACATAGATTTTGTCTAGACCGTAATATAATATTATTTCACATTAAGCGATTTTTACTGTACTGTATTTAAGATTATTCAATCAATTCAGACTTGTTAATTATATTTATAAAACATTCAAAACTGTTTGAAAATTTGTAAACTTCGATTCATTATATTTTACTTTGAATTGTAATTCTACAGGCTTATCGTTTTGTAGATATTCATCTGTTGTAATGACTATAATTATATACATCCTACATCACAATGAATGAACGTTTGATGTAGACGTGGCGTAATGTGTTAATCACCTTTCTCACGCATAATTCTGTATGTTTTGTATAGAACAAATTTATTCTCTTTGTTATCATTCTATGTTGTAAATGCTTTTGATTAATAATTTTTGATGTCTGCAACATTAAAATAAAAAAACTCACACCAAATCATTCAGCACTTTGCTTACACGTGTTTACCGCATTTGCTGATAATTCATCATTCTATTGCCAAGGTATTCAGGATTTTTCATATTTTGTATTTAGATTTTGATATATTTGTATCACGCCAACATGCCCTACGACTCAAATCACATTTATCACTCAAATCATAATATTCCACTTAATACACAGATTATAAAATGGTATGGTGCTTGAGTTGCGTAAATGGTTACGAATAATATAAGAATACAATGTTGTAAGTAAATTTGTTTTATTTTATTTATATGTCATTTAAATACTATAATGATACATTAGACACGCTTGTAAGAAACATTGGCAACAAGCATAACTCAAAGCAATTAAATAAAGCAGTAGTCAGATGGCAGAAGGGCTAATCTGCACTTTTTTCAATTTTTAAGGTTTCTTCCATAAGTTTTTAAATCCATAAAACTTCAATGCGGCGAATTGATACATCTATCAGTTCACTAGAAACCAAATTCCAAGAACCATTTGAAAATAATTGAATTGTTAATGTGGCAAAAAGAGTATGTGCAGATTCTCCTCTCTGATATAGAAATATGTTCTCCATTTATTTTCAAAAATAACATAAATGGGATATTTTCCACTGAAACTTTTCAGGTTTTTCCAGTGATATTACATTGTTAATTAATATTCATGTGACATTGTTACAAATACTATGATATTGACTTTATTATTGAAATAAGGCAAGATTATTTTAGGTTGTATAGACCAGTGATTCACAAAGTATTCAGGGGGCCGCAGAAAGATTGACATAAGTTATTAATTATTATTGTTATTTATACTAAAAATAAGTCTGCTATTAATCAAAATTATGAGTGTTTTAATGCAATTAACAATCAATATTATGTATTTTACTGAAATACTTTGTTTGCTAGATAGACTAAAGTGAAAGCTTATTTTGGCTCTCCTGAATATTTTTGAAATTGAAAGACGGGTCCTTCTGCCACATGGCTACTGAAAGAAATTAGTTTACGTGTATATCTATTTGACTACAAGATCTATCTATCTTTTAGCTTTCTGCTGAGCTGCATCACTGGCTTGCACGAACGTGCGTTTCAGTTTTTTCTCACGTTTCTGACGAAAGTCGGATGCAACATCTTTTGACAACTCAGCCACAAGTCGCATTGTCTCTTGAGGATATCTGAAATAATATGTAATTAAAGAGTATTAGATATCAAAATAGTCGGTGAAAATCTATTGGTAAATGTGGCAAATGAATGTCTTAAAGTTATTTACATAATTTTTAGCAAAAGAATTCTTAAGTTGGCAGCACAAAACATGCATACCCTTGGATTCTTATATTTTTATTATACCTGCATTTACCAGTCTACAAAATATAAAGTGTTATCAGACGATGTGGCACTTTTGTAACCAACAGAACAAAGGGCATATTATTGATGATAGTGTTCAACATTTATCCTTTATTTGCACAGAAGTGAGCATTCAAAAAATTGACGCAGACAACGCAACCGGTTGGTAATAACGGGATCTTTGTCATACGTATATGCAGTTGAAACGTCAAACTGGTGTGTGTTTGTGTGAATAGCGCTACCGGAAACACTTCCAAATTGCTGTAAACTTAATCACGTATTTTTGAAAAATTCAAAGGCTTACAACTCGCCTCGCTATACAATAAAAAAACAAATTATTTAGGCTTATTCAGTTTTAAAAATTGGCCTCAATGTTCTTTTAGAAGACGCAATGCTGTATTGACAGCAAACATTGAAACGTCAAACTATACAAGTTATGTGTGAATAACGCTTCCAACTTACTACTTCATGAAAATCGAGAAACTTCTGTGACCAACTTAATAAAGTCGGATAAATTGTGATTTAACCATCATTTACTATATCAATATGAAATCGAATCGGTTAATCATACCTGCATCCCAAGAATTCCACGTTGGTAAAAACCCTCGCAAGGCAGACCAGCTCGTCTTCAGTAAAATTGGGTTTATGTGTCTCCATAAAACTGCGCCTCAAATCCCAGTGGTCATCGGATTCGTGGTCCGTTCTGTAGCTGTCGATGTCCCAGCCATGTTCACTCATGTTGTATAAAAAAAACTTGTCGGGCAACAAATTGATACTTGACAAATAACCTCAAAAATTTGTTAACGAATGACTACGTCCATCGGCTATGTATCGTTATGTTTAACAAAAACGTAGCACTAATCGAAATAAAAAAACATTTATAGTGTAACAAATCGTGCTATCATTACGTTCGCAACAAACTTAAGACAACGGACAGCGGCTTCGCATTTAGAGAAACAATAACTATATGCATCAATGTTGTGTATATTTTTCAATGTCTAATGTTGCCAGCACTTCAACAAGAAACGAAGATGATAATTTGTTAAAATTGTATTACCTACCAGTTAATTTCAGTAGATTTTACTACTAACTTAGAGAAAAAAAAGAAGACGTCTTGGGGAAGAATAGATTTTTTTGAATTCACGGTGAAAATAAATATATTTTGTAATAAAAAACTAAAATATAAAAATACGGAACAAAAAATACATGGGTAGTTGTAATCGTAGTTTTTATCAAAAATATTGATAAAACCTATGATTGCAATAATTATTGATTTTATATTTATATATATATATTTACCATGTTCGCTCCCAAAGTGAAGCTTGCGGATTTATAAAGTGTGAGGATATTTATTCCAAAAGTGAAGTATATGGATCTTTGCAATATAAAGACATCTTGACTAATTATTTTTCACGAGAATTGTTTGTGACACTTGCTCAACCCAATAGGCAACCAGTCGTGCATTTTTAGATTTTTAAAATCTAACAGATGGGGAATCGAGTCTAGATTGCTTGGCGCACACGGTACCAGCCACTCTAACCGGCGAGACAAGTTAATAGTCATTAATTTTCAACCACTAGATAAACATTTCAAAGTTTTTGGTGTCAATTTATTTATATACAGATTATTCCAATCAGGGAAGAGCATATTAAAATAACTTTTTTTGAAACGATATAATGACTTTCTTTTCTGTTAGCTGGAACTTCAATAAAGCGTTATCAATATGTCGATAAATGCAATACTGTTCCATCGCCTTACAAGTCGTTAAAAATATATTGTATTTTATAGACGTGTCTATAAAAAAAACAAGTATTCAAAGCTGTACAATAACTTGCCTCATATGTGAACTTTGCCATCAGAAATCGCCTATTTCACCATATTGACATGGAAGACTTGTGTGATACTCGAAACTGGTTCCGGAGAGTAACCACTCCACTACTTTCTATTTTGTCATTTGAAACTTATACATCTTAAATCGATGTTCCTCATCCACTTTCCAGGTGTGATGATTTCAGGCGTCATCATAGACAGAAAAACTCTTCTATATTTGTGCCTGGTATCTATGATTTGTCGCGAATCATTTTCTCAATTCCGGTGGCGTTTGGTTTCAGACAGGAGGATAGTGATTTCAGACAGTGGCGTAGCTACATATGAGGCAAGGAATTTCACTGCGCCTCTTTGTTTCTAGGAAAATTGTTTTCTTTTAATCGCGAAACGATATTGCGTGATGTGACTTCCTTCCTTCACAAGTTTATAATTTCTTGTTCTTTGTTTACCTCGCGGGTACTAATTATGTAAGCATTCTATGATATCCTTTCTAATTTCCAACTGTTCCAACTGCTCCACAGTAGCTACTTCACTGAATCTAGAGGCCGGCCATCGTTTAGTGATCCGCCAGGTATAATGAAGCACAGTGTCTATGTATCTTGAATGTGTTCATTTTTTTCATACCAGGCATGTACAATAGACTGCAAATTTACGCCGGGTCGAAGAATATCTGAAGAAAGATCTAAAAATGAATGATTATATTCTTTCAAGACTGTATCCAATAATCACGATTTACAAGTAGACTTATTATTTAACTTCTGATTCATGCTTTATTTCTTTGGTCTTTGACATTGAACGCAGTAATGGCAATCTGCCTTGACCAATATAATATGCAAATTAAAAATTAAACGCAAGCAGGCTTAGTGCAAAATTGAAACTTCTCAATAATTGGCACATAAGCACAAAATGACCGGTTTATGAAATCTAAATTGAATGATAATCAACTTTATTTTATGTGAATTTCAACCAACGAAACCGCAAACCGTAACCATGGTACCCAAACAAACAAATAATTTTCACGAGAGCGTTCTACTTTTGAAATACAAATTAAATTAAATTATTGTTTGTTTATATACGCGTTTTTCTTATCCAGACCAGCTTCATCCATTAAAAGATTTTTCACCCCAACATAAATGTTAATATCCATATTTTTATAATCACTTTTTCCTCAAATATCTTCAAAACATAGTTTCTTATCGAATATATCTTATCATCGAGTTATGTGATTAATTCGTTCTGGAGGTTTTCATGTTTGTCGAAAATAACGTCGAGTAAAATATTTATTTTGAAATTTACGGATTCAAGTTGTCGATTTTTAGATGTTTGATCGAAAAATGACGTCCTTCATAAAGCTATAATTTCTTCTTTTTTTTTTTAGTTGTCTGTCAACGAATTTCTCGTTTTTTAACTCACGCGTAGTAGTATTATTATGTTACCTACTTCACTGAATTAAAATTAAGATTTTGGTTTTTAGCTCATGGAATGTATATTCGTAGTGAATTTTATATCATCTGTCACTCGTTGTACATCGAGTAAATGCGAAATCGCGTAAGTCGAGGTTTACCTGTATACTATATTTTGTTTAAGGGAAATTACAAAATTGCCTCTTAACAAAACAACCCAAACATAATATTTACCACCTGTTTAAGAAATCTGTACAAATAACGACTCTTTGAATAAATTTGCCTGATATTATATAAATAAAATATGAACTTCTGAGAAGATTTTGTTTGAGTACGAATAATTATTTTAGTTTTGTTATCATATTATGACTAAATTTATAATTTTCGGTTATTCGGATCACTGTTTGATATGGTAATCATCAATTGGATGTAGTTAAGCGGGTTTTCGGTAAATATTTTATTTTCTGATTTATGCTTTATACTATTTATCCCATCTGCAATATTTTATATGTACACGTAAAAGTGTTAGCATTTATCAATTGGAATGAAATCGTTAACGTCTTTACGGTCTCGCTATAGAACGACCACTCAGCAGCACAGTGACGGTTACTTGAGTACTACTAAGCTGTGTAGTAATACATTCACAGATGGCACTCAAAACCGTTCAGAAATAACGGCGGTTATATTCGGCATATCCAGAAGTTATGTTCGCAGAACATTTCGGCGGATATATTCGTCACGTGCACTATGTTACGCACTATGCCTCGCGGATATATACGTCATAAGCACTAAAAAGGTTAATCGAATAAAATTTATTAACAATAAGCTTACATTATTTGTCAGCTACAGACTTAATGTGTATATTTGAGAATCGCTGTTTTCAAGCAAACGATCATAACAACATTAATGTTCCATTATTCATTGTGAATTCATGTTATTCTACAAAATTACATAAACGACTTAGTTTTATTGCCAGCAGTCAAGTTTGCGTTCATAATTTTAATATTCCAAGCATGTAATCACTCGCTAAATATTTTTTTGCGAAATGTTCCAAGGAAACAGTGATGTCTTAAATCAGATCCGTGCGAATTGGTTGTTAAAATTTAGGATGGCCGAGAATCAATTCAAACTAGACAATAATAAAAATCAATTACAAATTATGTAGTTCACACTGCCTACTGGTGTCGCCATATAATTTTTGATTTTAAACTAATATTCAAACTTCATAAACTGAAATAATAATATATCATATTATACGTTTTTATTAACCTCATGCGTCCTATTATATGCCTCATATTGCATTTTATTTATGGTATCTTTAAAAAAAAACGACCGCTCACGGTGCGGAGAATGTGCATCATCATAATGAATACAGGAGAATTGTAAGTTTTTATATTCTATCATGATAATCATTCAAATTATTAATATATGTACATAGTTCATAAAACATATGGTAAAGTCTCTTCGAATGTTGACCATCTATCACTTGAAGAATGTACTTGTTTAATTTATGAGGCAGTTGTTTATCTTTCACGTCTAGGTGACGTTTATGAAATATACTGTGGCGTATCTGACGTTAAGAAACTTTAAGCGAATTACACTACACAGTGTGGATCTATCCACTCCGAGAGTGGATTATATGGACATCCGCATTGTGAAGACGTATTGACAGATTATTTTTCACAAGAATTTGTCAGACAATTGCTCAACCCAATGGGCATCCAGTCCTGCATTTCCAGATTTTCAAAATCCTACAGATGGGGATTCGAGCCCGCATTCCCCGGATTGCTAGCCGCGCACGCTACCAA
>JAGVSQ010008815.1:0-14088 GCA_022683975.1 Rhyacophila evoluta | reverse complement strand
ATACGTTTACTAATAAGTTAATGGATATAGTAATGGACTATTAGGGAACATAAGTATAATTTAATATAATGATATTATGCACTTAGGAATCCTTAAATTTAAATCATGCCAATGACTGAAAAACACTTGGAAAGTTTAAGTAAGTCAGGTTTGTATGTTGTTACTCTTGATTTTAGGCACGATTCCAGGTTCTCATCAAGAGCCGCACTTTGATGACCACTGGTATAAATATATAATAAAAAAAATAACTGGGCGAATAAAAATGCCTTCATTTACGATGTACGCTTATTTTTTCCACCAATGGTATGTAGTGTGTTAAATAACGTTGTGTTCTTCAATAGGCCAGGAGACTTCCATTAAAAGCTTCCATATACCATGTGTGTCATAAATAACACATATAAATAGACAATTCATTTTTAACTTCTATCTTTAATACTACAGCATTAACAGATATAGTTAAGTTGAAGAGGATATGCACTTATTAGAGGTTTTGAATCAGGAATCACGGCTTCAAATTACATATTTGCATACAAATATATATGTTTTTGATAAGTACCTGATTTAAAGATGTAAGGTCAATGAGTTGGAAAAAATAGTTGACAAACTATTACTAAAATATACAATTATCTAAATCGATAGCATTTATTTTGAACGGGAACAAAATGTTTCTTTAACTGTGTTATTATATCGATATGTGAGTCATATTATATAATAATTACCATTGAATAGAAAGCGCGATTGCGGCGTTTGGAAAGAGATCGAGATCTTATGATGTCCACATCCCTTGGGGGTGTATGGGGTAGCCATCGTACTTTCTTGACGCTAGGGTAAGTATAAAAAGGAGTGAGAAATCACCTCTCCCGCCCTCCGGCCATGCCTCGATTCTGCATACATTGTCTGATTGAATATGACTCCGCCGCTGTGTTTTCCCCTCCCGCCGATGTATTTTTATTTCTTTTCTTTATTAATGGAACAGTTGTTTTGATGGAACATTTGCCAGCGGGTGTTTCTTTTTTTCTTGACTTTTTACAAGGCAGGCATAAATTAAAAATAGCTCACCTGACGTTAAATATTAACTCTTTCATCACTCATTATACTTTGCTTTCTACGTTCTTCGTTTAATGGTAATTATAAGATTAAAACATTTTTTTTAATAATATTAATGTCTTCTTAAGAATATTTTTTTTGTTACCAAAGACAGTCAAAAATACAAAGAGATAAAAATATTTTAAACATTATTTTCAAAACGATTTCAAAATTGGAATTGTTCAACCATTGGAATTGTCACGATTCTGTTTCATATGTTTAATATTTATTTTCACGGGATTGTTGGGAGCTATTTGCTTAAAAAAAATGCGGAACTAATTTTCTAATAAGTCAAAAAATTGGGTAAGAGATACTCGTAAAAATAATCTGTATAGCAAATTTTTATATTATCCAAATTCATATGCTCCACATTCCAAGAAAATAAGAAAAAAATAGCTTTTTCGAGATCATAAACGTGCCATATAAATTAACATATTTTAATTATTGTTCTAGTAATTTTTACTAATAACTATTATATGTACTTTAATTTTAATATATGTACTTTGATAGTCATAACATTAAATGTTTGATGCTGTTCTCATCCATAGTCGAATGAACATATTCTCAACTCATAAACTCAATTTGTTATTGATTTTTTTAGGCAATACTGCATATAAATGTGAGTATTTTGTATTTTTTTTCATTTTTTTCATTTTTTCACCACAAAATAATCACAAATAGCGATTCACTTGTTAAAACAGTTAGGCTTACTTCGTTGTATTTTTCACATATTTGATTTTTTACTTAACAACACGTGTTTCATCTATTAATAAATATGTTCAATTCGAATTTTAGATCGGAAAAAATCAAATGCAGGTGTTATAGTAAACTAAGTTTAAATAAATCTGTAAAAGAAATTATTTGTCACTTTACAAGTGAATGTAGAATGTATTGGAAAGATTTTTATACTGGTCAAATATAATTGAAGTTGAATTTTGTAGTAAACATTTTTAATGCAAAGGATTAGCAAACGCTGCATTTGGTTTTAAAGTTATCTTTCAACTTCAATAGAACATGTGAGCTTTTATTTTGTTTTCCATGTATCAGTTTTTTCTTTCCTTTTGTAAATCATTACACTGAATCTACCGCAAGTTTGTTTGTGCTGATTGAAGAGACGACAAACTATAATAGTCTCTATACTGCGAATTCTCATGCAGCAGTCGCCTTATTCTCTTTTCTTTGTCTCAATATTGAGAAATGTTTTACATGAATCTTTCTTTGCCATGTGACCGCAAAGTAATATCAAGTAATATGAAGTTGAAATAATAAAAACGAATAGGGTTGTAAGTTCATCGCTTTTGAAAAAGCTCGAGATCGTAGCGAGGTATGTGTGCTATACGTATATTGCGTATTTTAATTGGAGCTTTCAAATATATATGCTTAAATTTCATGCAGCAGTTTTGTATGCATTGAATAAACGAGAAAAGTTAATTGAAGAAACTATTGATGCAGTCTATTATGTCCAACTTTTTGAATTAAATATAATAATGAAGGGATATTACAATATCAGAAATGCTCAAGTCACTAAGCATGCACACTAATAGATGTGTTAAAGTCATGGAAAAATACATAATTTTACTTGATTTCCCCTCCACCAACCGTAACGTATCTACATCCGATATGCGGGCTTATACCGTGGCGTAGCAAAGTGTCAGCTCCAGAAAAAACTTCTATTGGTTGTCGTGTATCGCGTATTTTTTATTAATTACCGCTCACTTAAAATTATCTTTTGGGCTTCAATGGCCGACGGGTTTGATAAATGTTCCAACTGACTTGAGAAACTCTACCCCTTTAACCGATATATTTTGATGTTTTTGGAGATAGAGAATGTGATTGGTATTCTGCGGTTCGTCACACAAGCAAGTGAGATATCAATGGCTTAATCTACAAAACAACTAATTACACTTTTGTAAAATTTTCAATAGCAAAAAAAAAATCTGTTGGATTTTTATGTTATTGTATGGAGTTGGCTGACGTGCGAAGGTAATGTTACCTATTTCCATATTTGTGAATTTTGTGCGTTCTAGGATAGAAATATGAGTGCTGAATAAAATAAAATAAAAATTGGATTTTCAGCCAAAAATGGAGCTAGCTGTTTGCAGATTAGGACATCGATATTCTATAAGACCACGCCACGACACAGTGACCAGTTAACAACTAAATATAATACTATTGTAGCCGAGAAGTAACGATAGACGTTATGGTATCAGAGTTTGCCGATTTGGATCCTACAGCTAAATATAAATGAAACAATCTACTGATAACCCATTCTTTAGAAAAAAATCACAATAAATTTTCACATTGTGGAGATACGTACGTCTTATTAAGACAAGACGTCAGTAGATAGGTGTCTTCAAACTGTTCCACATATGCTCCACGTTCGGATTGGACTTTTTAAGTTATTCACGAACGCCTGTATAATGAGCAATTTTAACATTGAAAAATGTATATGTGTATTAAAATGTTTTATTATAGCTATATCAGGTATTATATAAATAAAAATTGATACTACACTAAATAAAATTGATTTTGTTCAAGGTTAGGAAAGTTATTACATTTTTTTTTGTCATATGTTATTAATATATATATACATTGATACTTAGTGACGCTTAGGGTTGGAATATAAGATAATTTTAAAACCTGATATTATCTTTTACTTTGGATACGGAAAATGTTAAATAAACGTCTGGAAAGAAAAAAAAATGGATATCAAAAAGATTATTTTCGAAAATTTACCTACATTAATTGATCTGTGAATTTTAATAATAATAACACGATAAAGGTGTAACATTTAAATATATTAAGCCGATCGACGTATATGAAATATTGAAGAAGTTCAGTTGAAAATATGAATAATCAATAAATCTTTTTACTAATAAAGCATTGAAAATAATCAAGTAGGAGATTTACATTCGAATTTATGTATTATAGAATATATAACACGAAGTAATTTAAAAGTCTTTCAGTAAAACGTATTTTAAATTAAAAGGTTTTGGATTATCTTAGAAAAAAACGACTTGAAATGATTATACTTTTGATGATTGCGAAATACAAAAGAAATTATTTTTTAATAATAATACTACTTTAAGCAAAGGATTTCAGATAAAAAAATCATGCTAAAATGTTGATTAATCTAATTATAATTACCCGGCTTTCTTATATATAAAAGGCACAGCGTGAGTTCGATAATACTTATTACGAAAGAGTTGTGTAAAAGCTCCGTTGATAATATAATTATTGTAAGTTCTCAAAAGCTGCTTTATAATGAACCGTTCTATATTGGCGACAGCGACAGTCTTCCATGAAGTGAAAGCGTATACAAAATGAAAAGTATTTCATTAATATAGTGATAAACTGAAAAGCCTCGTTTCTATTAAAAGAGATAAAAATTTTCTACTTTTATTGAGTGGGATAATATTTAATTTTTTACATTAAATGAAAACCTAGAAATTATATATTTTTTTGTCTTATATTATCGACATATATTTGCATTATTGGCACCCGTATAGTAATTTTTTGTATCATTATATTATGATATTTAAAGTTGAATAGAAGTCATAGACATTAAAGTGTATGATTAAAGTTTAGTTTATTTTGTGTGATGTTTTAGTAAATATGAATTTATTTTATAACGTTAATTAAAATTTCAAAAAGTCCACTTCATTACAATAATTTAAATTCTTACAGTTTTATAGGCTCTACATTTTCCAAAGATAGGACAAAATTTGTAATAAACCTTAAGATACGGGCACAGTGAGTTAATAATTACGACGAAAATCATCTAATTAAATCCTTTATTTTATTAAAGAGTAATAACAGTAATTCAACAGTGAGCTATTGACTGATTAAAGTAGGAAAATTTTTAAGGTGTTAATTAAAATATTTCGAATAGAGTATTTTACAAACAAACTTATATTACATCCCTTTAAAAGTTTGTCTATTACACTAGTTCATCTTAATTATATATAAATTAATTATTCGAAGAAAATATTTATACACTACAAAATTTATAAAATATGTTTGTTTCCCATAGACTGAAATTAAATTCATGGTTGCTAAATTTTGATTTTGAAACTTTAGTAAGAAATAAATTATTTTAGAAATGTTTATACTTTGCACAATCGATGGATGTCAATAGCTAAAATTTTGCGATACAAAATTATAAAAAATGTTCTCTACGATTGCTGATAACAGTATATCAGTTTAAATTTCAGTATGTTAAATGTTATATTACATTCAAATTTCGTCTGATATGGAATCGAAAGTTATTCTTTAATATACCATAGATATTTTCTGACTTAGAGCGAAGATAGCTTTAAATTTATTGATTACAAAAAATATATTGTTAATTTTTTTTTCAGATTATTTTACGAAGTAAATAATGATTAAAAAATGGGTTAGTTAGAATATAAAAGTCTAGTGAAAATGATGATAAACTTATGTATGTTTTTGATAGTAAAAAATATTTTATAAATACTTGTACAGTTTCAATATTTTAAATACATTATCGATTATGAATATATTCAGTATTTGGAAATAGTGTATCCGTTAGTTTAAATAAACATAAAGATATTTGATTACTCGTATCTCAATCTTGGAAGACACAATGATTTTAATCAGCGTGTCTGAATAGCTGGAGAACTTTTGAGATAAATGAAAAATAAAAATCAAGTGACTGCAACTGAATCCATGGCATAAACTGGCATCGGAAGAAGATCTTAAGTTTTTAAAAGTTGGCGGCTATCGTAGTATGTAGTTGAACCATATAGAACTGTAAAACAGATAACTGCTGGTGTACTTTGTACAGCTGGCTGTGTAGCTACTATAATGCTGTGTAGCTCGCTCCAATAAGATGACACTACTCCAGGCAAAGCTTGTCGCGGCGAACCGAGATACAAATTCATTTTTATCTTGCTACGACAAGTGGATATTACATATTAAGTAATATTATCCAATTTTGATTAATAACGTCGTGAAAATAAAGCCTTAAAAGCTCGTGAAAATAGGTTCTCAAGATTAATAATACATTATTTAGTAGTACATTAGATATACATAAAATTGATAAGACAGGGAAATCAAATACGTAGATTGGAGCACCTAATAGTAAAAACGCGAGTCATAGAACTAATATTTTTAATATAATAATGTTTATCTTTACTGTTCTAATACAATTTCGTACCATCTTGAGATATAAATTATGCGCTATCTACAATATTATATACTTGAATACTGTGAACGAATGTTAAAACTAATACTCCTAATTAATTAAAAAAAAAATATATATGTATTTAATCACCAAAAAATGTGACATAAAACGAAATATTACAATTTGGCCGGCTAGTTATTTTGAATATTGAGAGATAAATTTAAAAACAATATAAGTTTTAAATAAATCATAAAATTGTGTGTTTTTTTTATCTTTGTAAAATAATATTTTTTTTTTGGTACAAACTATTATGTATTGATATTTGTATTTTTTTAAATATTACACAAGAGTTCATGATAAAGGTTACGTTTACCGAACGATGTAAAGTTAGATGCAAAAATATCATAATACACGTTATTAAGTTGGGAGCACATTTTCGTTTGTATTGACAGTGAGATTATTATTTGCTTATTATGCTTGTTTTTTTATAACTTATATTAAGACTTTATATGGATATTATTATGCATATAGTTTATTCACACATTATTTTATGTTCACTCATATGTTGTTGTTTATCTTTATTTATTCTTGATGTCGAAGCGCGCACATAGAAATATCGAAGTGAAGCATGAAAACAGCGTCGTGCGCGCGCAACATAATTGAATCGTCACAGTATACACGTGATTGCAGTGTTGCCAAGTTAATAATAAATTTGATGGAAAATTCGCGACTCACTTAATATTGTACGCTGCATGCGAGCTTTGCTGAATTCATAATATATAAAAAAAATATTAGACGTAAGAAGATAAATATGCCGAATTAATTATGAAAAACTACAACTAGACGTGTATATTTAAGTGATAATTTAGATGTACAATAAACCAATGTCACCACGCTACAAAGGTAAGTAAAAATATAATAAAGTTTGAAAAAGTCAATTGAAAAATAAATTAATGAAACTTAGCACGTAATTGCGCCTTCATAGCTCGTAGCTAAGAGTAAGCAAGTACATCTGGAAAGTCTCGAGTTTAGCATTCATCATCATATACGTTTTATAAATTTATTTATGCGTTGCCAGTTTTTATACACAAAAGTGTTTTGTTTTATTTTCAAGCCGAAAATTTAAAACGCGGAGAATGTTGGATTATTTCAAGTGAGGAAAAAAGTTTATCCTATTAATGACGGAATATATTTAGTCCCTAACGACCTATGTTTGAGTTAATTCAACTTTTTTATTTCTATTTTCATTCTGTATGACCTTTTAATATGAACATTTTTCATAACAAATTTGATGAGATACTGAAACAAATATAGTAACACCGTATAAATTGTATTGAAG
The DNA here is from genome assembly GCA_022683975.1 of Rhyacophila evoluta. Lineage (NCBI taxonomy): Eukaryota > Metazoa > Arthropoda > Insecta > Trichoptera > Rhyacophilidae > Rhyacophila > Rhyacophila evoluta. The sequence continues at coordinate 6,517 of JAGVSQ010008815.1, read as the reverse complement.
ATTATGTAATGACGTTAAAATTGAGACACGTGCTGTGGATGCCTCTAAAAAGTCTGAATTCTGGTTGCCTCTTTTTCCAACTAGCAGGATTTTGGCGTCCCAGGAGACTGTCGAGTAATATTCATAGCACGTATTCAGTAAAAGTAAGGAGTGCTTGACGTGTGAAAATATAAATCTACTGGCAAGTGATAGAAAATTCTAGGGGCACCACATAGTAGCTATATGTTTCTAATAAAGAGCGGATATGGAGAGAAAAATAATCTACCATGATTATTTAGAAAGTGAGCCTTATAAATATAATGTGATATTGTTCGTTACGGAAATGAAGCATATAAATGCTTACAACGTGAAGATTTTTCGTGACCCAATAACGAATTGACGGAATAGTAAAGTTTAAATTTACTTGAGAAGGTTTGATTTTTTGTCGTTATTGTTAAAACGATAGCTAAATTTAATGAAATAGTATCAAAGCTAGTGAATTATTATAAAATTGACCTAGTATTAAATATTGTTTTATTTAGACCCATTATTATTTAAGTTTTTTCTTGTACCATTAAATTTAAGGGTTTTATGAATATTTATAAATATTTCATAATATATCATGAAAGTGTTGTTAAAAACTTTATAATATCTTCAATACTGGTTCAAAGTTTCATGATGATTTTTCAATCTAGTTTATTCTAAAGTATGTGGTGTCCGGGTGTTTATATAACTTATAGGTCATAAATTTAGTCATACATACAAATTATACATTCGAATTGTATTAATTTTAATACATCTATCTTAAAAGAACCTAGTAACTCCAACTCAATCACGGGAGTAAGAATTTATGCAGTAACATAAAAAAATATACGTGAGTATATTATTGTCAATATTTCGAAGATGTTGTATATCTATTCCATAGTAGTGTTATTATAAGTTTGCTTAGGGCGTATTACGGTAGTAGGATTATTTTTTATTCATGCGTAGTGATATTATAAAAAAAAAACCACGTGGATATTGAATATTCCTTTCTCATGTAAGATTTGCGTCTGATAAAATCACACCCCTAAAGGCAAAGTAGGGAATTCGTGATAGATTATATCTGTTATGATGTGGTGTCAATTTCTATTACCGCTGTTTTGTTTACATAGGGGAAGAGTTCGATGAAATATTTTCTGATACTACCCCATAAAACAGGACAGTGCCAGTCGTTTTATGTCGGCTTGAACCAAGCGTGTCATATCAATCAGAGGGAAATAAGACCGATTATTTATATAATCTTCTATTTAATGCCAGCAACTTTTTTTTAATTGTGTGATTATGTGATGTAGCCAAGGCGAAGAAGAGGATTATATATTTATGATCTAAAAGTAAGACTTCAAGTCCCATACGACTGTAATATTGGTAGTTAAAAATGATAATGCGATATGACTGACTGACACACACATTGTACAATATTTTTTAAATTATGAAAGCTCCAAAACTGGAGCATATAGATTTACAGTGTAGAAATGTCCGCTCTAAATGTGCAGTATATGGATCTCCGCAATCAAGACATATCTTAATAGATTATTTTTCACGAGAATTGCTTGTCAGATAATTGCTCAACCCAATGCGCACCGAGTCCTGCATATTTAGTTTTTTTTTAAATACGGCAGATGTAGGAATAGAACATCCATTAGCCAGGTTGGGGAGTAAAATCTTTTAATTGCTTATTACATATTTACTAGAAAAACAAAATGAGCATTGTTGTAAGTTTTATTAAAATATTCTAAGCCAGGTGTAAATAAAATTTGTCCAAAGATTGAAATTCGTCACCATATCAGACTAGAGATTTTGTTTAAAAACTCAAATTCATTCTTACTGTAATATACTGTTAAACTAATAATAGTATGTTACATGTTCGCTCACTGCCTACATATAATGTGGCCTGATGCCGAATGTCGAAAGTCGAATGCCGAAGATGCCGAAAGGCGAAACCCGGCTCGCTAACAGTGATTTCACATATGGAAGTTTACCAGTTTTAAATAATTTAGAATTTAATGATAATATAGTGCTAAAAGTTTGAAAGTGCAAAAAAGTGAACATAGAAAAAATCCACACTAACGAGTTACAATAATAATGAAATCCCAACTGTTTTGCAATATGGAAAAATATTATAAATGACTGTGAATAATTTATAATTTCAATGGTAAAATGATAAATTAATCAAGAAATGTGTATTACATGAAAAATACAAACCCCAATATTAATGAATATCCGCAGTGTGATATGTGGTGTACCCTTGTAAGAGGTTTACTTACACCTGGCTTAAAGCAACGTGATATATTGCCATCCCCTAAAATGGGGGAGTTGGATAGTAACACCAAAGTTTTGGGTATGAAATGCATGTAAAAATAGATATATAGTTCAATAAAGAAATTTGATATTGAATAATTTTATAAAAGAGTTGGTAAATTTAGAAAATAAAAACATTATACTAGCGGAGAAAAAAATATGACGTATCTTAAATATGATACTTTTCTGAGAATGGTGTTATTTAAGCAATTCTGTTTGATATTTAATATACAAAGTCAACCATCAGGCGGCATCATATAAGGAGCGGCAAAAGTAGCGAAATCACTACAAATGTTCCAAATACACGATCTATGGGAAGCGTAAAATATTATTGTGAGACGGCGAAACTATCTCCAAGAAGGCTCAATATTTTTGAATTACTTGACCTACTACGTCCGAAAGTAGAAATTACGAACAAAACATACCGGAAAAATGTACGAAAGTTAGAAATATCAAGATAAGATGGGATAGATCTAAAAAAAGTAACCAGAATTTTTGCTAGGACGTAAAAAATATTTTCGGCTCGCGAGAGGGGCGGTATTTTAAAGACTTGCACTGTACTAAAAAAATCTACCACACATTTCTGAAGTCAGCATTAAGATGTTTGGAATTTATACTGTAAATAATGATGTATAATATAAATGAACACATAATTTTACATTTTATTTTTATACCATGTTCGCTCCCAAAGTGGAGCATATGGATCTCCGCAATGTGAAGACACCTTGACAGATTATTTTTCATGATAATCGTTTATCAAAAAATTGCTCAACCCAATGGGTACCCAGTCGTGCATTTTTAAATTTGGAATAATCCGACCTGATGGAGAATCGAACCCGCATTCTCCGGATTGCTAGGCGCACGCGCTACCGACTACGCTAACCGGGGAGACAAATTTGTACATTACTGGATATAAACAAATTTGAATAAAAATAGTTTGATTAATCAATGCGTTCCAATCTCATACATGTGTGTCACACAACATACGCGTAAACAATGTGTTAAGGAAATTATATCTTTTAGTTAAGGCCAAAAGCGTCAAGTAATTGGTGGTGTACCAGAACGCTCAAAAATGGTAGTAAAAATAAATTTGGAATTTCGAGTGTTTTAGATATCATGTCCAATTAAAAGTCCTGAATATACTAAATATGATATATAGAAAAATGATTAAATATTTAAAACCGTATTAGTTTATGAATTTTGTATAGTAGTAGTATGGATTGAGATACTATCGAATTAATAATAATGAATAAAATACAAGATAAAAATTATATGGAAATAGAGCACCATATTATTTTTTTCCAATACAAATTTATTTAAAATTAAAAAATTTATTACATACAAAAAAAATAAACAGTGAAACAACATATATGGTTGATTAAAGTTATAAAAAAGTTTTAATTCAATTTAAGTAAAAAATACTTATGATGAGTCGATATAAAACGAATATACATTATAGCTTAGTGGGCAATCCCACAAAATAAACACAAATTCAATAAACGCTTCACTAAAAGATTACCCGAAAACAAACGTAAGTATATCGGAAACGATTTGTTTTTCCTATTGGCTTTTCATTTAGAATTTGATCGGTGATAAGGGCTGCACCTTTTCCTGTCGCTTGTTTTGAATTGCCATCACGTCATGTTTGTTGCACTTATTTAAGATATATAGATACACGTATTTTATGAACTTTATATTAAAGATATGATAGTCTACTGAGTTTGAAAAAGGTAGTATGTGCATATAAATATGATTTTCTCTGAGAAATTAAGCAGTTTTTAATATTTTGATATATTTGCTGGTTTCTAGTATTCTTAGCCATTTCACAAGTCAACGTAAAAAATACGTATTAATGCTTAAGTGAGTTCTTCGGATGCGGTATATTAAATTTATATTTTTTGTGGGTTAAAGGCCAATTTTTGTCAGATAAATTTACAATGTCCATAACGAAAATATTATATGAAATAAATATAAGATAATGTAATGATTCTTAAAAGCTAGAATAAAGTAAATACAGACTCAAAATAATTCAATGAAAAGAGATTTAGATAAATAAAAAAGTGAAATATTTCCATACTAATACAAAATATCAAAATTTAGAATACTGCATCGAGTTGCTCTTTCATTCACCACGGTAATATATTGCAAACGTAACTTGACAATACATTGTATGGCAATGCACAGACAGACAATATGTACCTAGGTATTCCGATAATATACAGTATCACTTATTTATACTTAATAAATAACGTATTTACGCAATGAAGTATTTCAAAATTATTTTGATCCTTATAATTTTTTAAGCAAATTTAGAATTTTTAGATCTACGGTATATGTACTATGAATGGATGTGCCAAAGAGAAAAATATGAACAGATTTTTTTCCAACTAAAACCAGAAAAATATATAATGTATTTTCAAAACAATATACGGAGATAATTAGGCTTGCAATAATAATATCATTGATATTGTTTAATAAATACAACATGACGATACCATATTTTGAATTTATTTTCGTATGTTGATAAATCTTTTTACACGGTTTCAAAATAACACGGTGCTACATCCTTCGATTTTTTTTTACTTCAAATCCAGCGAACCCGAAAAATTAAAAAGAAATATTACACAGGCTCTGAATATCTCATATTATAAAGGCCACAGCGTACTAAATATGCGTAAAAGTGTTAAAAGTAAAAATTGTGATAGTAAATAATGTTTATTATGATTTTTTAATAAAATTAAAAAAAAACAATAATGCATTAAATTTTTTGGTATCGATAAATTGAAGCCAATCTACCATTATTTTTAGATTCAGTATACTTTTTTACGCGGTATTGCATAGAACGTATTCGTCGTATAAAAGAGAGTTTTGTGTAATTTTAAAGTTCGCTTGATAATCGGTGAAATCGGGTAACGTACACTCTAGTCTTAGTTAATCAAAGTCTTGAAATAATTATTTCAAGAAACTTATGAATGAAGTCATATTATATGTATGTACTTGTCGATTACACGATCGATGAGGAAGCATGTATGTATTAATTGCACCCAAAAGTGCAAAGTCCCGAAAGCCTGACGCCTTAAAAAATAAGCAATTAAAATGTGAAAACTTAACATTCAACGAAAACATGCCCATGCTTAGTTTTTAATATTTAATAAGTCTTCATTTCCTCCAACGATAGTAAGTGATCACAGTTCGATACATTTGCTTTCTCTTCCAACACTTACCAAGTTTTCATACTAGTCATACGGACGTATAACGTGACGTAAAACGTGACGTAAAACGTGAAAATCACAACATAAAAACGCCGTATATATGGCAACCAATTAACCATCAAGCCAAGCAGATAATGTTGTCTATATGATTTATGTCTTAATGATATAAATTTTTGCGACTGGCAATCCTTGGTGACGCAGTCTCTATAAAATTAAAAGCTGAGGTGTTTTATGGCGTGTGTATTGTGAATTGAACGTGCAATATTCGGTGTGCACTCAATGACGAGCGATATATCTATACGCTAATGTAATCTCACCTTATGCGATCAAAAGTATATTTGATTGTATTTTTGGGGCGAAGTCACAATATGACGAATTAAAAGTCGCTTGTCATAAATAGTTTTTTTATAAATTTATCGAGGTATAAATTTAATGTGGAGACGAAATTGAAAGAGGCACTGAATGAAATCAATAGCTCGTTGTATTGAATACGAGCTTAACATTAAAAATATGTTTTACCAAATCCAATTTGAAAATAACGTATATATCGCTTATGAAAAAGCAATACCTCGTGTACCATACGATACAATTTTTACAGAACACGAAAAAGATTCCCTTCAAAAATTACCATTATATTAAATTCATATATTTTTTTTTACGTTACAATTAAAGTAACTGATACACGGATATTCCATTTTAGCGGTAATTCCAATCACCTTAGATATGTTCGGACATTATTCTAGAAAACCTTTTGGGAAAATTCACTAATCTACAAACAATATTGATAATATTGGCAGTGGAAGTTATTGTGGGTTTTTTTTGAAATCGATGTATCTCGGTCAATAGTATCGGCGTTTAATTACCAAATACACATAAATGAAGGTTGATTCTTTGCTAAAGCAAGTTTTGCTAAATAATTACCAAATGTTGCTCAATATCTAATATATAAAAGTCAAAATATGTATGTTCGTTCGTTCGTTCGTTTG
>JAGVSQ010008814.1:0-14088 GCA_022683975.1 Rhyacophila evoluta | reverse complement strand
GAAGTTTACCAGTTTTAAATAATTCAGAATTTAAAATCAATTTCCATCAAGCACAGTCGAAAATATTAATTATAAAATATAAGTTTAATAAAACAATATTAGAGATCCCTAGTAATAATATAAAGTCATGCTTTTTTTTATAAATAATTTATAATAGATTAAGCAATAAGGAAATGTGGATTATAAATTTGATTTTTTTTTAAATATTTCCGCTCAAAATTTGGAGTATATCGGTTTATTTATAACGTGAAGATTTATTTTAAGATTTTTCGCGAGCACTATCAGCTAATTGTACAATCCTTTAGACATACATGAGACGTGTATGTTATTGTAAAACTACGAAATATTATATCCATTTTAAAATCTAAAAGCACAGGACTGGATGCCTAATGGATTGAGCAATTGGCTGGCAACTAATATCGTACAAAAATCTATCAAGACATATATTTAAATTTAGAAAATTGATATACTCTATTTCTGTATTATATATCGTCACATTATGTAGATTGTAGTACAATATGCTCCACTTTAGAAGCGGACATAATACAAAATATAATCTCAATGATTTCAAAAGATTATATTTATAGAAACAATTTATATTAAAATTAACGAATTTGATTATAAATTATAAACCATATCGATGCCTTAAAATACAAATTTTTAACTCCGTTTTTGTAATTTTTTCTTATAAATAAATACTTTTTAAACGATTTATGTATAACAAACGGCACACTTTTGACAAATCTGAAGACAAATTGATTGAAGGCCAATAATTTTGTCAAAACTTTTCGATATATTAAAATGATTTGAGTGGTCAAATTAAATAGGTAATGCATATACCATGATGCAACTATTTTGCATTAATAAGTAATTATTATTCAAAACTGAAGTCTTACGCCATCGATGTTATAAGAAGTAAATAGTTGTACTAGTAAATTCAGTAAATAATAAAATCTAAATGAGGCCAAACGCCTCCTTCACGAACGCCAATGAAGGGGAGAATACAAACAGACCCCGACATGAATAGGGTGAGATATTAATAATACAATAAAACTTATATGGGGTGAATAATAAAATACAATATAAGGGCGGGCGGAAATTCCAAGCGTAAATACGCAAAAGTTTCGGTAAAGATTTCGTTATTAAATTGTTTGTTCATGCATGTTTGTTGATTTGAATCAGTGGAAATTTTATCGGTTTACTCCGCTAAAGAATTTATTATACTCCAAGTAGCTATGAAATAACACTGGTAAATTAAATCCGCATATAGATTTATTATTCACCAACGTCGATAAATGTAGACGGTGCTTTATCTGTGGTAGACCTCACCAATACGGCGTTTCGGCAATTATTTTTGGAAGTTGTTTTTAATTTTTTTCAAAACACTTCTCTATGTTTTTTTTTAAATTTGTTCTATTATGATTATTCCAACTTTAAATATATATTCATTCGTTTGTCTTGTTTTCGATTTACTCGTATTCAAAATCCTTGAAATATATTTTAATAAATAAAACAAATGTGTTAAAAGGAAGTAATCCTCAATTTTAAAAAAAAGATTTATTCGATAATCAGAATATATACAATTTAATACACGTTTTATCAGAATTATGTTAGCTGAAAATGCCAAATTATTGTCTAAATTTAGCTTTCGAGTATAGCCTGTGAAATTTGCGACTTCAAAAGAGAGCTACCACCTAATCAATTTTACTGGCTTTTCTTAAATAAATTATTAAATTATTAATATCATATTGAGTAAATAAAATAACAGTTTGAATTTTCGTGCACTTCAAAGTTGTGTCATTGTAATGTTTCGATTTGAACTCAAAATCATTCAATAAACTTTTTTGTGCCTCCTGTATTTTTTTTTATATATAGGTTACATCCTTTTTCATTTCCATAGTCGATATGTCTGCCCGTCATAAGACCTCTTCCCAAATAGTAAAGAATAGCAACGTGAATTTTTCATACACCAAGAATAATTATATGATACAAAAATGATACAAAATTATTGTATAGCGTAAGGGTCTGCAAACTACGGCCCGCGGTCCAACACCGGTCATTAGGCACCATCACCGCCATCGCTTATTTTGATTATATTGTAAAACTTATTACAATAGCTTAGCGCAAGACCTAAAAAAGGATAAATCATGAACTTTGAACGAAGTGAAACTGTGTTGGTATGATAAATTAGCTATGTCTTGGCCTTGGCCCTTGAGAGTTAGTGAAAGAGTCAGTATGGCCCTTATGCTCAAAATTTTGGAGAACTCTGGTCTAGCGGATATGCTGTAGTACGTGTTTATTATCGAATATGTGCCCTAAAAAACTATAGTAGTAATACTGAAAATTTTCAAACATATACATATCCGTACGTATGCATTTTAAATTTATACAACTTGTAAAATCTGACGTTTACTACATTTATTATAATAAGAACATACTCGTATAGTTTATTTTAATAAAGCACAATTATTTGTTTATAAAAATCTTGAGAGCCACTGCTCTAGATTTTTGTTAGTATAATTGTATTTATTGCTTACTGAATAAGACTTTCTCCAGAAACAAAAGTATTTGTTCGTAGATCTTTCAATTGTTACACCGCTTCCAACACTAACAAAAACAACTTCCTATAAAATTAGTAGATATATTTAACAACTGATGATTATATTAATTTAAATATCATATTTTTATTAATATAATACATAATCTTGTAATAATATAGTCATTCAAGAAGATGATTTAATTATCAACCATTACACCATCGTCCATATAGGATCGGTTTATCGAATATCCACGGTGCCTGATTTGAAAAATAATACATGATTTTAATTAATACTATATTGTTTACTGTAATTGTATTTTTCCGTCATACAGCAATCATATAGTTAAAAAGTTCAGATGCTTTCATGTACTTTCCTGTATGTATCTAAATAATATTTATTTTTCATCTTCTGAACATTTGAGGGTTGGTATATTCGTCGAATCACTCATCATATCACATGATTCAAATATTGAATGGTATTCAAAAATCGACTTATGTTACATTAATTTTCTTTGAAAATGTTCTTCAATGAATGAAATCAATTGTGATATATGACAGCAAAATACAATATATATGCTTTAAGTGAAACGTGTTTTAAAAAACTATTTTTTTAGTATGCTTAAGGATTTTGTATCCCATGGTAAAGTCTTGGAACATTGAAAAGTTTTCCGAAGATAACATATAATATTACTTCCGCAGTTTTTGTAATATTTCACGTATAATAATATAATAAATTAATGTTGAAAACATCCCATTTTCGCATCCACTAGAACCTATCGATAACGCATGAAAAAATGGGCAAGCGATACGTTTCGAAACGGAATAAAATGGAAGGGATATAAGATAACGGATGAAAGTAAAAATGCCTCTATACAACACCAAATCAATCTTTGAAATAGGAGAAAATTTTACCACTTTAATCTAAAGGGCGTTAGGAAAATCCGAAAATCTTTACAGCCATACAAAACCATGGTAATACTATATGATTTTTCCTATTTTTTTTAATAAATCAGCTGGTTTTTAAAAAAAAAAATATCATGTTTGCTCCCGAAATGGAGCATATGGATCTGCACTTTGTGAAGATATATACTCCGATATTTGAAGTATTTGAATCTCCCCAATGTGGAGACGTTATGATTGACGTTATGTTGATGACGTAAGAGATTATTTTTTACGAGAATTGTTTGTCCGACAATTTCTTAACCCAATGGGCAGCCAGTCGTGTATTTTGGGATTGTTAATATCCGACATATGGGGAATCGAAACTGCATTCCCTGGATCGAGAGGCGCGCACGCTAGCAACAACGCTATTCGGGTATAAATCAGTACTTTTAATAAAAAAAAGTTCATTAATACATTTGAGGGGTAGATTTATTTCAATGTTGCCATATTCCCATACATAATATCATTGTATAATAAATTTAAATTATTTTCTATTTCTATGTATTCGCAACTTGATATCTTTTGTCTGTATGCCACATGATGTTTGAATATACACTTTTTTATTTGCATTTATCACACATTTATTTACTGCATAATTCTATATCAATTTATCTATATTTACACGAAGATAACAAACAACTGCCGTAGATATAATAATATTTCTATATACAAGCGATTGGATTTTTTATAAATTAGATTAGATATAAATTTTAGTATTAAGCACACGTCTCAAAACATCACCCATTTGAATATTCAGAAATTTCAAATAATTTGGAACGAAGAGCTTATTTACTCACCTCAGTGATAAAGTTGATAAATGCGTAAGGTTTTTGAATCTGGCATCTGCATGTATATATACAAAATGCATCATCTAATCGTTTTAAAAATTGGCAGACAACTAACTCCAATAAGAAATATGCTTTATGTGGTTAAAAAAATAGTTTCTTATCTACGTTTACTTGTCATATTTAGTTGCATCCGCTTATAATATTTTATATGAATAAAAAAAAGATTTAAAAATACTATAGCAATACAATGCAAGGTTCATCACGACTTTTATATACCTTCATACATCCCATTTCTCTCTATTGCCTCCTTTGAGAGAGTTTCGAAAAAGGCCCATTCTTGCACGCCCTGCAAGGTAGCCCCCTCCTTCAATCCACCTACGTACGCCCTGTGACGTGATTATGAGGCGTGACGGATGACATTTATTGAAGGAGCAGCCATCTCCCGTATTTTCCCTTCGCTTAGCGCTATAAGCCGCCGATAAAGGACCCAAAGAGTATTTGCTCAATACTAGGGTCGCCAGGTGACGTCCAATTTCTCAATATATGAAAATGGCAACACTGTACTACTACGCGTGCAAAATTTGTAGGAGTATCCATAAATATTTGATTATATTGAGTAATATTAGATGTTTGTACCGGAATCTGTGCGTGCACTGAATACTTATAAATTTACTTGACACTATTATATAAATAAATATAGCCTTCCGACACTAGTGTGTTTTACTTATTTCAATTCCCAACTTGTTTTACTTTTTCCATTGTGAAAATTTTGAAACAATTACTACGTAATATAAGTCGCTTACGAGCGCGCGTTTTTCGGTGCCGAAAGTCAAGAATTCAAATCATATATCTTCATAATATTTATTGAAATTTAAATAGACGTGCCTCAGTTTTAATATTATAGGTATCCATGTGCGCTTAATTTTTGTATATATTTCACACGCGTGTTTATAAGCACACATCAGTTTTTCAAAATAATGAATAATTAAATACAAAGCAAGAAAAAGTAACATATATTAAATATATCAAATAATTTAGGTGCGGTCAGACATTGTTACATTTATACTCAAGAAAGCGGAATATCTCCCTCACCATGTCGCATTCCGTATTTTTATAAAACAACTATTGATTGGTATTACATAAAAGTTAACAATATGGATATTAACAGTAAAATTATTTACACACTTAAAAGTAAAATGAATTACCTATTTGCAAATGATTTCAGTAAAAATATTTAACTGGATTATCAAAATTGTTGTACCATAAAACGTGAAATTTATAAAAAACAGTAAACTATATAACTAGTAAACAATTTTGCCATAAATAAAGTCTAGTACTGATATAATCATTAATTGTGTTTAAAATATTTTATTAAAATATAGATTTTACGTAAGTATGTAGGTATTTTAATAAAAGTGGTTTTGAAAGATCCTACTAACTTAAAATGATAATAGTATTTATTTATGATAGTATTAGCTTAAATCTGTTTATTTATATAAAACAATACACGCTGATAAATGTTTATGATTATACTCTTGATCTCTAACGATAAAACTATTAGTGTTGAAATACAGAAATCAACTAGTAATTGTGTCGATACCAATACTACCTATGTGACCCATCCTTACACCCAGTCTCAATCAATCGTATTTTGGAGCACTAATATTGAAAAGTGATTTACTTGATGTGATGGGAATACCCTGAAAATTTGGAAAAATTACCCAAGACTGACGTCACTGCGCACTTTAGTATCGTGTTTTTTTTTTGTCAAGTGTTTCTTTGAGTAATTTTATGAAGAGATCATATGACGCCCCAGATTGTCTAAAAATCGCAAAAAAACGGATTCAGCTGATGTCTATTTTTTGTTGGTAGAGAATTTTATTTATAACATTCATTATATAATATTTTTTTGACAAATAATAATACACTTAAAACTCTCTTGAGAAATCTTAGTCCATCTAGTAATATCAGATGGATAAATTGCACTATATTTGATGATGATAATATAATAATATTATAATCAATAATAAACATTTTATAGAATTATACTTCATAAATAAATATACATATATATATAATACATACATGAATAGGCTTAATGTTAACTAGCCGCAAACTTGAAGATAATCTCTATTAAAGATGCAACTTATAAATATTCCAACTTAAGTATTTTTTTGGGTTCATATAACTTATGATTAAATCAACAAAAGATATCACAATTTTAGATACTCACTTTCGGAAAAATTTCAAACTTATTGAAGATAGGTTTTCTGCTGTAACTTAATAAAGATAAATGTATATACATTAAAAGTAAATGACTCGTTTATCCTTTTATTATATGTTATGCTGGTAACTACTGTAGTGAGACGAGCGTGTAGTGCTCTTTAATATTCTAAATATATCACAGGAGTGGCTTACCATGATGTTGATTGGCGTTCACTTGAGTAAATTTACGATTAAATTAACTACAAATTTTGATAAGTTTGTAGATATTTTATTCTTATTGTAGTTGTTTAAAAGCTTTTTTGTAACTTTTGAATATACATATTGAATGAAAAATCACAGCAGCCCTTAAATAAGGTAGTCAAAGGGAGACGATGAAGTAAGTCGCCGCATATTTGGTGAAAGGTTTATTCCGGTCCACGTTATTGTGCCGTAGGAAACGTAAGACGCTTTCGAAAATCGATATTTAATATTACGAGTGCTCATTTCGATTCCGTTTCTATTGCACTTCACTGTAGCCATTCGCAAAGCTTCGTTTATTTCAAGTTTTTTTTCCCTTTAATAAAACAACGCTCTCCAGGAGAAACTTGGATAGTATTAGCACTTAACGGCTTATTGACTCGTGTTTTGTATGGACTCAAATTTCCTGGAATTATCGGGTGTTATCGCAGTAATACGAAAATGTACAGGAATATTTTATAGGATCAGCAATAAAATTATACATGATATTCCATTACAAGGATCTTTTAGTGTAGTGCGTATTTTGCGATGCGTGGGAAATGATTATTTTATTATTCGCACACCATTCAATACTGATCAGCCAGATAACATAAGTATTGTATACTGCATAATAATTTTCACTCTCGTCCCCTCGTTTAAAGGAGCATATTAACAACCTTTGTTCGTACCAGAAGAAATAATTATATTTTTATTGACAAGTGAATCAAAATGTTTTTATTGATAGTAAAAAAATAGGCAACATTTTAAATTGAACGTCGTTATTATTATATTGACTGTAAAAAGGATAAAGAACGTAACCCACAAAATTCACAGGAAGCACAAAATGTGTAATTAATTGTTAAGAGGCAAAGTCAAAACATAACATTGTCAAAATCTTGAATTGCATGAAGACGAAAGCTGGTGTTTTAATTGTTAATGTTATTAATTCAATAAAATATTTAAGAAAACTGATTAGATGGAAGCCCATTTTTCTGGTTGCAAATTTCACATGGCATCCTTTTTTCAAACTTAAGCGCTAAATTTAGAAATAAATTCGGCATTTTCAGCTTACGTCCTTTTGATAGAACGTGTATTAAGTTGTTTGTATACATTCTGATTATCGAATAAAAGCTCTTTAGGAAAATTGATGATTACGTCATTTTTCCATTCTACAGTCAATATTACATTAATACAGATTTTTTTTAAACCATATTTGATTATCGCGTCTGTCAGTCCTATATGTAGTATTTTTTATATCTTTCAATTTATGAGGACTATGATGTAATAATTTGCAGGCTTTATGGAATTCGGACAAGCTATTAACACTGGGTAGTAATGAATTTAATATTATAATCATGAACAGTTTTCACACAGCAATTAATTATATGTTAGTTTAGATTTAGATATAAGATTTAGATTATAAGGTCAGGTTAGATTTAGTTGTTCAAAGTTAGGTTAGTCATTCTCTGTTGAGTACGATCATTCTAGATGAAGCTGGTATAATACATTCTAAATTAGAATAGGTTAGGTCAAAATTATTCTAAATTAGGTCAGGTTATTAAAGATTAGGTAAGGTTATTCTTGGTTCGGTTAAGGTGGTCCAGGTTAGGTTATGTCATTCTACGTTACATTAATTATAATCTAACGAAAACGGTTGGAAAATTTTATTTCGAAATGGTTTATGCAACATTAAATTAACACAAGCATCTCAGTGGATGGCAGTCATAATTAAATTGTGGCCTATTTACACGTTCTTGTATTTTTACTAACGACTCACGAGGCAACAGTTAATGACCACGGATAGAATTAGCCTCAGCGACAATGGAGCAATGTTAATACACATTTAGTGTAGTTTGTTGTACTTCTTTCATGCTACATACTATGAAAATACATACTTTGCTTGGAACGAAGTCATCTATACTGTAAAACAAAAGTTTCACACTTCCAGACAGGGCGCGTAAATCTTTTTTTTTCTAACTGAAAATATACTTAAATCTTTTATGGCAAGTAATTTATTTTCTTTGTTCTACTTTATCTTATTGTCTTCCATTTTTACGCATTTATTTAAATTATTATCTAGATGTATTTTTATGTATATTACAAATATAAAATAACTGTATAAAACAAATGACACTACTGTAATAAAATATATAACCAAGTGACAAAAAACTATAAATGACATAAAAAAGACACACTAAGAATACGAAAGACTGCATAATTTTATAAATACGTACTCTATACTGGTATTATAAATTGAAAGTTATAACTGTATTTTCTTCCAACATACGAAAGTTCCAAAAATTACTTAAAATAAGTATGAATAGATTATTATTAGAGAAATAATCTTAATTTGCAGTGGTCTATAACAAATACTTTTCAATATCATTTAACAAAGAAGCTTTATCAGATAAGATTTAAATGAAAATATTGGGGAAAGTATCTAGTTCGTAGTTTTTAGTTAGTAAGTCACTGGAACAAAATTCACTGTGGGTTTATGAATATTTTGTTGATTGTATAATATTCCACAGTAAAAATGATAATAATGTAAATTTGGCAAGCTATTTTCACGTTCAAATTTAAATATGATACATGTTATAGTCTTAATTTAATTTATCATTTAGAAATATCAATTTTTATTGCAATGCAAGGTAAAATACTTAAGGTAAATATAATATCTATGGCATCTTTCTATTTATAATTTTTCACCTTTTTTTTTTTTTACTGTATCGACTCCGAAAGTGAACTATATAAACCTTAATATTGTGAAGATGATCACTCTGATAAAATGAAGTATAGGGATCTCCATATTGTATAACAAAAACTTTTTTGCCTTTTTTAACAAGAGCAAGTTGCCAAGCAACTGTTTTAACTATTGGGCATCTTATCAAGCATATAGCTTTGCATGTATTTTTTTAAATCATACAGCTGAATGTTTCAAATTTGTAACGTCCAGTTCAGAAGCGTGTACAATTATCTCTCGCCGCCGATGGGTCAAAATGATTATTAACTATGCAAAACTATAACAGTTAAAATTATTTATGTGCGCTTAAATTTTAAAAAGACACTTTTAATTTATAGCACGCCTATCGTTTCACTGCCCTGTTTTAAAATGCCACGCACTCGACCCGAAGCTCGGTCTTTATGGTCATTCAGGAGACAGAGAGTAAGGCCAGAAAAACTATGCGCATTACAAACTTCATAATACTGTGCTTGGAGATTACCGGCAGAGGGCATTTTTAAAACATTTCCGTACATTTGTTTTTAAAACTTTTGTGCTTTCAGCGATATCTCAAGCTTTAGGAAATTGTATCATTTTTGAAACAATAGAAGCGCTTGTTTCGCTCTATCAGTATTGTAATCTTATAAAACTCTTGTATACACGATTGTAAAAGAACTTTTTCTTATCATAAAAAATATGTATGGAAAAATAAACAATAATTCACACACATTTTTCTATTAAACTCTTGCTAGAAACAGAGTCATAATTATAAAAAGGATTCAGAGTTTATAATTGAGTTAGATGCAGATAATCAGGAATTTGTTGAACATTCCTTGAGAATTTAATGTTTGTTAATATTTTTTATTATTATTTCATTTTAAATATTGCAATCATTACAAATTTTTATTTAAAATATTCATAACATAGAATAAACAACAAAAGAATACAATTTTTCTACATAAAAATCATATCAGAAGAAATTCAATTAATGATAACAATATATATTTTTTTGTAAAAACCTACGTTTAATTTAAAAAGATAGCAATAAAATAATAAAGAGATCTTGCCTCGTGAGTTAGATTTTTCGTAATTACATAACAAATTTCTACTGCAATATATAATGTAATAACTAATATAAAACACACATGGAAAAGCTTTGATTGTATCAAGTATTGAGAAATATTATTATCGAAATATTAAAGAACTATAATATTTTGTTGTTACGTATGCACACACGTTTAGTGTAGATCTAGGCTCTTTTAAAAACTCGTGGCGATCGTGATAAAGCTAAAGATGATCAGTTAATTTGATGATTAAACTTTTTGTTAAAAGTTATAAGCTTTTTAAATTCAATCTTAAAAACATACGTCAAATATGAATATTTACAAATATCAAGAAAAAAGGATATTATACGAGTATATATTCCATTATGAGTTGTAACGAATTATATAAGAAATGACATAATTTTGATTCACATTATCGTCATATAATTGACATTAACTAAATTAAGTATTTTTTTACTATAAACCTTTAATATTTTCCATTGCCTATAGGTTAATCTTATCATCATTTACACACGCCCCATCATACATTCATTAAACTTCCATATCATCTTTTAATAGTACTAAGAATCTCTTTATGGAAAAACATGTAATCTAAAACTCCTATTTCATAGGAGTCACGGTCACAATTTTCACTTACATATTTACGAGTATTATGTCAATCTACTTTTGATTAACTATGCGATATTTGAGACTCGTTTATACTTCTATAGCTTACAACCCTCCAATGATCTGGCCATATTCCTTGAAAAGATCATTAAGCTTTTCAAAGTATTTTATATCATTATTTTATTTGTAAAAAAAAGTATATATCGGCTAGTATTTTCATCAGTTGAGAAGCTATCTTAACTTCTTTGAACTTTCTAACAAAATTATACACTTTTATCCCCTAATTTCAGGGTAAAGAATAAGAGCCTGTTGTAAGACTAGTTTGAGTACTTGATTCTATCGGACGTTAAATGGAATCACTCGTCATGTAAGATTATATTTCATTTATAAAATGAAGAAAAATTTAATATCAATGCTATTAAAAAAAAAAAAATTCTTTTCATTAAATTCTTCAGTATTAATTCTTAAAATATAGTATAAAGCTAATATGAGTAACGATTCAAGAGTCGAACCAAATTATTATGTTTAAAAAAAGCTCTCGGTGAATAAATTAAAACAATTTCTTCTTTACGTTTAATTTATTTAAAATATAATGTTTTGAATAGTACATTTAATAATAAAATTAACGAAAATACGATTTGGTGAGAATATTGGTCCAGTATAAATATGGATACAGAAAGACTATTAATATTGATGTTGGTATTACTTTCAAGGTAAATCTCGTAGAACTTTTACATTTTTTATCCTCTATCATTGTCCAAACTTCGATTTATTGCATATCGTCATAGAAAAAATATTCACACATATAAGATGCCAAAGAAAAACATTTTTTTTCTTGAAAACTAACTTTGCAGACTGAAAAACGTAAAGTGCCGGATTCAGCTGGTGATTGAGTGTTTTCTACGTGTACGATAAAGCATGGTATTATATTATATTAATCAAGTAGCCAAGAGGATAGCGTGTGCGCTTGCAGCCAGGAAATTGCCATATCTGCTGGATCTAAGCCTTTGCAATGTAAAGATAATTTTATGTCTTGACAAAATATTTTTGATGAGAATTACTCAATAGACAATAATAGTTGTTCACACAATGGTTATACGTTCCTGCATAATCGGATTTTTTTTAAATCTGACAGATGTGAGAATTGAACTCGTATTTCTCTCGTGTGAGATGGGCCCGTTTACTTCTACACTACCGTATTAAATAACAAAAATCGGAGCGGACGTGATACAAAAAAATCTATTACAAAATAAGTAACAATTTATCAGGATGTACGCCAAGAAAATATGACGCGTCTTATATTAAATCTTGCTTATATTTTCCACGAAAAACACAAATAAATACCGAAGCGAGTGGCGAGTGTCAACACATTTTCACACGACGAGTGAAACATTTCAAAATTAATAAACCGAAATTACTTGTTGTCACATGCAGTAGAATCAACAGAGTGCGGCAATTTTCAAATAATGCCGGGCACCGGAAATCCCCTCCGCATGGCATGCGACACGTTTTTCTCCCAAAAATAAATATCCACCCCGGAATCTGTAGGCCTAATATACTTTTTATAAGGCTGAGAATGCCTACCGCAGTCTTCAGGTCAGCAAGGCGTACATGCATTCAAAAGATATCGCCTTCGATTAAAAATCTACGAAAACTTATCTTCTTTTTCAAACAATAAAGTCTTACAACCATAATTTAACTTTTTTAAATCTTCTCAGTGTCTTCAAACTGCTAAATATACCCACCGCTTCGTCCTTACACTTTGGACTTAATCAAGCATATCATGGAACTCTGATATTGGGCACCAATCTACTTTAATCAACGAAAATGTTCTGGGACTAAATATTAATATTAATTACTTAAGACTTAAATTGCCATGTACTCCAATGTGCTTAAACTAAAAATAAATAAAATCTTAGTGTACATTTTTTTAAAGATACATATCTTGTGAAGCAGTTTATTGGAAGAGATCATCACGATGTGTAGCGCTGTAAGCCTTTTAAAGGCAATGAGATTCGTCGCAGTGACCAAATCGGATGGCACGATGGGTTGAACAGCTGGTTCGTTATATATATCGTAGACAAATCAATCAAATGTTTTAGAGCTTATTCAACGTATTTAAATTTTGAATAGATTTTGTTGCAAAAGCTTCACCGTACGTACATTGATCAAACGACATGAGTTATAGCATATAATTGCAAATCATGACACAAGAAAAGTCCGATGAAACTGTATACTAAGCTTTGGAAACAAATTCTGGGGATACCGTGATATGACTTCGTTTGCAATGAAGAGATAAGATTAAGAACCAAGCGGCTTCTCATTACTGAACAACTTAAACTGCAACCCTGACTGGATCATATATTGGGAATGCCTGAAGAGAGTTTTGATCAGGCCTTATCTTTGAAGCCAGCTAGTTTTCAGTATTCTAGAAGACCGCTAAATATTATCTACGAAATATATTTAGGAAAAATGCTGGACAAAGGCATATTATGTCTATATGCTCCACTTAAGAAACGGGTTGAAAAAATAAACTTTTTACTGTAAAAATCACCATTGCAAAAATGTCACTCAATAAATTATTGTAAAACACTATGCAGGTATTGCAATCGCACAAATCATCGGATCACAAAGTTTCAAAAGCGTTGCCTTCTCGGAAATCCTTTTCGAATGGACTGCGACACGTTTTTCGGAGAAAAATAAATACCCTCTCCCGAATCTGAACGCCTAATACATTTATCTACGGCCGAGATGGCCGACTCTTTCACGATCTACTGACTTTTCTGCTCTCTTAAACTCAATTGTTTTGTAGCAGGATGTAGACTGCATATTCATTGACGTGCGCCTATTAAATAACCGACAGTTAGAAAATATCCAAGATTTTACAACAACACGTTACCAAATTTTCAAATTTGATAAATTTTCGAATATATATAATTGACAGGCTACATGCAAACTCGTCTCGCATTGGTTTAAAAATCAATGCGA
>JAGVSQ010008813.1:0-14089 GCA_022683975.1 Rhyacophila evoluta | reverse complement strand
CGGGTCGCTAACAGTCATCTCACATATGGAAGTTTACCAGTTTTAAATAATTCAGAATTTGAAACCGTAGTTGTGTAGTTTTACGATGTAGCACATCCCTGCCCCTTTCATATCTGCAATGAATAAAAACATGATTTGTAACACTATTTTCAGTGCGATAAAAAGAAAACATGAAAAGGGTACGGGGACTAAAGCACGGGCATTTGCAAAGTTTTGTTTACACGTGTACACACCTAAATGTTGAATTTATTTGCATGCAAAAGAATTTTTCTCTCGCAGCGTGCCGGCGTCATGTGAACGTCATGTTACTACTTATAATATGGAATCTCTTTGCATGTGCTTTAAATGAAAACTTCCAACAACTTTTAGATGAGGATTTCGCAAGTTTTTGAGGATGTTTTAGAAATTATTATGCAAATGAGTGTTTCTTTTGTAGCTCTAGTCTGCTCTTGCTTGCTTTCACAGTGAAAATTTGTTTTTCTTTTTTTATTTAACACTACTTTTACTAGTAAATTTAACAATCTTAAAAACTTTAATGCTGCTTGCATGTTTGGTTACAAAAGAAACTTCATTAGCAACAATTAAGTACGTACATTAAATACAAAGTTTACCTTTTAATGCATTAGAATGCACGAGAGAATGACAAAAATTGTATTAAAACACAACATCTTAATTTAATCTAAGTGAATAAAACGAGAAATAATAAACTTGTTTCTTTTATTTTATTAACTGTGTTTTCGGAATGCTTTAATGACTGAAATAATATTATTCACAAACAAACACTTATAAAAAAATGTAACAATTTTGAAACCAAATATCTACTGCAATTAATTAATAGAACTCGAAATACGTATTATAAGTTGCATTAAAAAATCATAAAAATCAGTTGTATCAATAATTTTGAACCTCGTTTATTTCACATTTAACACATTCCATCGGTAGTATGAACTATATAATATCTAAAAGTATACAATAGTTAGTTATCTATCAAAATGGTTTACAATCTCTTCATACCAAAATATGGCTATTCGATGTCTATTTATCATATAATTATGTATTTCTATTAAAATATACTTGGTAATCGGCTTGGAAACTGATTGATAATCGTACGCACTTCCGGGCATCACGATTTTAAATCTCAAAGCTGTAAGACGATTTTTAGACTTCGAAAATGTGTTTTTTTTTCTAGCAGCATTACTCAATTTTAAGGATCTTACACTGATTAATATCCTTCATATTTGGAGCATAAATCTTTAGAAAAACCATCTGTCTATGATTGAAAGTATTCCGATATGTAAGCAGCAGTTTTGAACTCGTTATTAATTTCTTTATATAGTCAATCATAATTATTCACCTTGTTGTTAAATAAGATTACTCAATAAATACTAACTCGATAATTGTTAGTAATTATTATTAAAGATATATTTATATTATATCATACTACATTGATTGTTTATATTTTAAAGTATTTAGGGAGAGAGTATTTAATTTTTTTATTTGATCTTATATATTCTTGAATATTTGAGAAGATCAAAAATGCTCTATCTAGGATTAAACTGTTAATTTGCTTACTCGTATTCGTATTAAAAAATCTTATATGCGTATTAAAGTAATACAAATATTTTGAATGCATTCGTATCCTGTACACAAATTGACGTGATGTTTTTTTTTTTATTTCCACGAACATCGTACGCATGTTCATGTCATGATGTTCAACTGCTCGTGGCAAAAAGAATCAAATGAACAACATCTGTCTCGGTTTGTTTTCCTCCGCACTGAATAGCACTAATCACCCTAACCGGAAGATTGCGTATGTCAACGAATCCCATATTTACTCGTAAACTACCTAACACGGAATACGAGAAACTGATACAGAATCTTTTAATTAAATTCTTATTTAAACTCACAATACTGCGTTCATTATTTAACATACAAGAAAAATGTTAATTTATAAAACGTTAATACTTTTCTTTAACACATTTTAAATACGTTTTATTAATCATAATTCTCCAATATCCGATATCATGGAGATAATTAGTGTGATATATCCGTGTATTCATTATTTAATTAATTTACTCACATCACAGTTGAGAGTACCATTACAGAATAATAATTTTGGGATACTTACGTTAGTAACTTTTTTCGACATTAATCAAACACGCTTTAACATAAATATACACAATAATCTGTCACTCAAAACATATTCCACCCGGAAAGGAAATGGTAAAAATATACGTCAAACTTCGATTTGTTTTTAAATTTTTTTAAAATTAACAACTTCCGAATATCGTATCTTGGTTTAAAATAGCTCGTTTTTTTTATTTTTAGACACCTTATTATAGACCTGAATAAATTTAAATTTATTCGCTCATTTTTATAACGTTTTTATTTTTTTTATTTTCATTTATCAGCATACGAAAATATAAGCAAAAGTTATTTAAAGGCATTTTGCAGTTTGCTATAATCCTTAAAGTATTTAAATAAGAATACAATCTGAGTTAGAAGGAAATGCTTTTAAATTAACTGAAAGTAGATTTAACTTAATAATATTATATAATGCACACCGCGGAATCAATCTCGTCTTCAATTTCCAGTCTCTACTATATAAAACGTTAAGTATATGTTTGGTATGACATGCCAGCTTTCAAACCGATGCACCTTTTAATACCCACTTGTCCGTGACAATACATCTAGTCTAGACCGAAAATTTTACATCTTATACTTATTTTATCTCACAGTCTATAAATCAAGACTTCTCCAAATTTATTCGTTAAAATTATTATCGTAAGAAGCCTACTTTTAACATAGACCATGGTTAGTAAAAATATTTTTGAAACTATACGCCTGCTCGTAAAAAAGACGAATGGCATATTAAGATGTTAAATATTGTTCTTCTTTCAAATATGATAGTGTGGTAAAACGTGTCTTTATTATTTTCTTTTGCTATGATAATTAAACATCAAAAAGGAAAAATATTCCTACAGATTTCATCATTTTACTCAATATTTACTAAAATTGTACAGATGCTGGAATAACGAAATAACATTTTATTGAAGATTTAATGAAAGATAAAATAACACAAGTTTTTACTTATGCTTTATTTTCATAATTTAAAACAATGTTACAAACATTAAATTTAATATATTAAATGTATGTTTAGCAATGTCAATTTTAAAAGCAGAGCGTATTAGTCCATATAATGTGAAGATGTGTACAATTTTTTTTCACACAAATCAACTAATCATTCAATTTATGTGGCATTCATTCTTATACATACAATTGAAAATACGTTATGTAACTACGAGGCTTGGACCCGCGATCTGGTACCAAAGCGTACTCGCTTAACAATCGGCTTCAGTAGTTTCAAGAAATGTTTTAAGTATTTAAAAATGATAATGTTTCAAAAAAAAAAATGGTAAAATTAAAGTTATTGAATGTTAAATAATTTTACTAATAAGTTAATATCGATTTTTTTCGAAATCAGTCTTAGTTTTTTTTTTGTTTTAAATGGTAAAGGGTCTCAAAATGGGCTGATATTTTAAATTCGCCCCCAATTTTTGCGGTAAAATCGGATTGAATATTTTTGTTTGCTATAATAATAAAATGTTGAAGTTAAATTTTGGTGATATATATATATCAATCTAATAACGAGTATAAATTGATCAAATTTGTCTTGAAAATTACAAAATATTTTAAATATCAGCTCATTTAGGGGCACCGTTTATATTAAAAATCATGATACAAAAATAAAGTGATAGCGCTAGATATTGCTGATAATAAAGTAAATATTTTATGTTACAGAGTGTTACTGTTAAATTGGCAATCGAATGACTTATTTTATGGAATAGCAGGACAGTGTATATTCATGTTTCATTATTAGAACCGCATTGTTTTACACCGAAAATACCCTATGATAAAATCGTCTCGTTTTATTTCTAAATGTGATGATTGCATTTGTATCAAAAACAGGATATACTTTCAAATAACACTCATAACATGGCATCGCAATAAATAAAACTAACGGGCCAATAACAATTTTCGTCGGTCCGCCGCCAACGCAGTATTTTCTTCTCCGTTGGGTGGTCCTCGCTTTAATGCGATCTTAAACCGAGCAAAGCGACGAAAGAAATGAACTTGAGAAGTGAGAAGCGTAGCACATTTTGCATTCAAACACATCTTAAAGAGAAATTTATGAAAATTGGCGTCGAACAAATTGCTTCGTATTCCAAGAATGTACCAAGTCTAACAAAATATTTCACTTAAGCTTCATGCTGTCTGCATACAAACATACTTTTTCAATGAATTAATTACAGCAATCCCATATTTCCAATTTTGTCGATGTAAAATAAATATATTTGTAGACAAATTTGATGACGGTAATTTAATATTATGTACATAATATTATATTATAATCTGAATTCAAATCTGATGACAGCAATATAATATTTTATTTTCAATTTGTTTTTTTTCTGATGAAAATGCCAAAGCAATCATTCATCTCTGCAAATTATACACGCAACCTAATTATTCATTTAAAAAGGAAGTAACCATTTTCAACGGATAATATATTAAAAATTATGTGAGTCAAAATGCATATTTCTTAAAAAAACTTGATTATATATTGTAATAAAAACTATTTGACAAAATAAAGAATTAGAAAAATTAATGAATTAAAGTTACATTGAGGCATTAGTGCTTTTCTAGGAATAATAGTTACAACATCAGTTGTAATTTCGTGGTAGTGCCACAGTTTTGTTTCTGCTTTGTATCATTCCCTCGTATGAAGATGGCGATGATCTGTATGAATAATAATAATCGAATGTTTTCTTGAATCATAATATACAATACATATTTTTTATGTTCATTACATCTTCCCTGGGGTGGCCGATAGGTAAACGCGCTTTCTTTTTTCTTTCACATTCTACAACTGCTAAGGGTTTTAAAAATGCAGTATTGGGTGCTTAAATTCTTTAGTATAAATCATGTAGATGTGAATTGTATGTTACACAGTATTTTGTATAACATGTGTCGTATTTTGGATATCGAATACTATTTATATTATTAATGTTTGGTGATTAATTTATTGACTTTTGTAAGTTGAAGTCAAGGTCATCTATTAAATATTTAAGATACGTGTGGAAGTTGGAAACATCAATTTATTTCAATTTTAAAATATATAAAGGAAGTAATAACATGATTAAATAAATTCTCAAAACACTACGGCAAGATAAAGATGATTTTAAAAGCATGAATACATTTGATCACCTAAAATATCAAACGGCCTCGCGTTGACTTTCTAAACAAAGTTTCAAGATGAATTGTATTTAAAATTCCAACAAACATATATACTATTCATATACTCGTATTTACTATTTCAAAGCGTTTGAATATTTCATTTCAAAAATGTAATCTAAACATATATTACGTGAGAATCTATGTACGATTTCCATAAACCACGTAACATAATATATTCTCACATGCTAAAAAGCCACAAAATACTTAAAAATATTGCGTTGTCTAAATCTTACTTTCAAAATACTCGACGTCTTGCAAGTCGGGAAAGCTGTTATGGTTGAAACCACGAAATCAAGAATGCAGGTGAACATAAATTGGACTGCTTATGGTTAGGCTTTATATTTATATCTTATTGCAAGCATGTTATAACTCATACTATTTCAAAAATTTATAGTTTATTCCAAAAAATATAATCTGGAGAAAATTTGTATTTACTGCTTGATATAAAATTGTATTCTATTTATATTTATTAAGTATTTTTCCATATTTATTAAGTATTAAGGATTTCTATCAAAAGTGTATATAATTATCATATATGGTATTAAGATTTCATGTTATTCTTAATCAGGAATACCATAATACTTTAGATTTATTATATTAATTGAATACTTCAACATCAAACTCCTATTCTTTTTCTTGATTCACCCATTACCGGCTATCTGTTCTTTCGCCACAATTCTTTCACTTAGTTAGAACAACTTTGTTAGACTAGATCTATTTCGTTTTTTCTAAAATTATCACATAGTTAGAAGATTTGTCATCTTGCATGGTATTCATAAAAATAATATCAAAAACATTTAAAAAGTTTAACTGAAAGTCGTTATGTTTTGATAAAAATTGAAATTTCTTCTATTATAATATTTAAAAGTTTTTGTTGTAAAAGGTATCATTATTGAGTAGTATTAAATGACTTTATTACCTTCCTAGTCAAATAATGAAAAGTTTCAGTTTTATTTTCACTAACTTGAAATTAAATGTTAAATTCTAACTCGTTTTATTAAAAGCACAGCTAAAGCTCTTGGGTATATAGGCTATAAGTATATAGTGTATGGGAGTGTCGCATCTTGCGCAAAAGCACGCCGACACGGCAAACGACTGACACGACCAGCAGTAAACACGGAACGTTAAAATTTGCACTAAAACAGCGTTAAGTTGAAGCAGAAGGAATATACCTACCATTTCCTTTGGTCAACTAGTAATTTTAAAGATTTGCGAGTGTATCGTTTTGATTTGATGATATTTTTGACCATATCCGTTCAAAATATAATCCTCTGAAAGCTGTAAATGAAAGCTTATGAAAGTTGAAGAAATAAACCCATTTTATTGCTTAACTCTTACTACCCGGTGATGGATAGTGAGTAACCAGTATTATATTTTATTTAATCGCTTAAAATATAATGATTGCAAGTTCAACATTTTGAAGATGATTACTCCAGACATGGACTATATGGATCCCCAGTTAAAAAATATTTTTCAAGGAAATCGGTTGTCAGTCAATTACTCAATACATTAGGTATTTGGTTCTGTGTCTTAAGTTTTTTTTTTTTCAACTGTGGATTTCCAATCAGTACCCTCCAGTTTCAAAACGTGTGCGCTAACCTCTCGGCTATCTAGGAAAGACTAACACTAGTAATAGTTTATTTAATATTAAGGTAACACGTTGAATTATAAATAATTACATAAAAAAATATAATTCGTTATGTTCATATTTGTAAATGTCAAATAATTTATTTTGATTGTAATAAACAATTTAATATTTATTAGCAGCTATAACTTGGCGGTTGGCATCCTAACAAAAGTATGCGATAATTAATAGCTTTCTACTTTCAAAGAAACTAACGTAATAAAGGTGTAACGCATTCATGGTTTCGTGAGGTTTTATTACTTGAAAAGATATAAGAAAACAGTAAAACACGTCGGCTTCTTGGCCGGTTTTACACCCCAATTGAGGCGGAAAAGCTTATAGGACGCAGTACCATAGACTCAATATTCTTAAGCCCGCTATACACATAAATCATTCATTCATAATTATGGCGATAGTGTTCATGTAATTTTCTAATTAAAGTTTTTATTCATGACGAACTTCTTGTGATAAAATGTATTTAAATAGATATTTTATTATTGTTTATTTATCGTAAAATATTCAAACATTTAATCACGAATACAACAATATCCACTAACGCTGCTTGACATATAACTGTAAAATTAATATTTATTAATTATGGTTCCATGACAACTGCACACATGAAAAATGCTCACATGACATCTGCGCACACATTGAAGTGCTCAAACTAACATAGGAATTAATATTAAGACATTTTAAACATAATTTACGTAATTATAGTATAGATAGGTATCATTGAAATAAAAATATACCCGTACCATAATTACGTAAATTAAGTATAACATGTCTTAATATTAATTGCTGTGCCAGTGTGAGCACTTCAATGTGTGCGCAGATGTCATGTGAGCACTTGTTATGTGTGCAATTGTCTGGTTACCAGTAATTGTTTAGTTTCATTTCGAATGTTGTGCTTTTATGATTAATGTTATGAACATACTTTGAGCTATTTTCTTATATTTTATGGGTAAATTATGTTAGAAGCAATTAGTTGGAATATTTACTAGTAATTTTGCAAAAGCAACAAGTTTGCCATGTGCCGGCAGATATTTATTGGTTCTATTCATATTTTTAAAACATTATGAACAGATAGATAACTTTGAAATTAAGTATTTCAATATAAGCAATAATTTCAGTATAGATATATTTAAAATCAATTTAATATTCAATTTTTGTATTTTTTTTAGGGACGAACGTTTTCCTTATCTATTTTTATTTTATTTTGTGATATACTGTTCAAGATACACATCTCTTTACTTAGTGTCTATGTTTATCCTGTATCAACTATTAGTATTAATATTAAAAATGATGTTAAGTAACGGCGAAGTTAGTAACACGCCACGTTTTGTTTCGTTATTCTATGCAATATTATTTCAAATTGCGAATCAGTAAGATTTAAATATGCTTTAAAAGCTTTCTGATAAACCGTTAAATATTATAACACACCCGATTATTTATTTATAAAAGATTTTAAATAACAACATTAAAAGCATTATCTTGACCTGAAGATTTGTATCACAAGGAGACAATTATTTGAACCGCCGACTGGACTTATAAACAATAAAATTAAGAGCAGAATAAAGAGCAGATTTAGGAAGTACAGGGTAAATTTAATAATAGATATAATGGTTAATTCAATAAAATTAAAAATCATCATAATGGAATACCGCTTGAACACTTTATATTTGAAAAAATAACGGAATTCAATGATAATTCATTGAAAAATTAAAATTAGTAATGCTGCAAGCGATAGAACCTTCAAAACATTCGAGAAAGCTTTAAGGCTTTCTTAGCCTATGAGTCACGATCCAAAATTGGGTCACTTGACATATTTAATGAATCGTGAAATATTCTGAGAGTAAAAAATATTCTTCAATAAAATAACTAATACAAAAATAATGTTTACATTATTTTATTTATATTATCCTGGGTCGCGAAATCAAAACTATTAATTACCCGCTATTAATTAGGTCACGACGCCATAAAGTTAATAAACACTACCCTAATGGATTTATGATAATAGTAGTTATAATTTAGAGTAAGATATAAGTAATTCCTTAGTACAGAAAACGTAATATTTTATAATATTATAATTCTCGGTAAGTGTTATTAATCTTCTTAACAATTCAAGTTAAATACACAGTTTCCAGTTTTGGTGACATAATGTTATTACAATTCCATATTATCTCACTTTAATTTAATAAACGAGACCGCAAACGAGGTTCAGTGAAATGGCGGCTTGATGGGCTTCAACAGAACAGACACTATTTTAATAACAACACGAAAATTACGATAATAATATTCGGCGGCACAGCCAAAACAATTTCAACGACTGCATTGTAGTTCTGTCTGGGCCCGGTTAAACAACTTTGTAATGCTATCAACTAAAAACCAGCTTTGCAATAAATAATGCTACAATACGTCGACGGCTCCGTTTTAAATTACGCCAAGTCAAATATGACAGCTTTACTGTTGAGATGGGATAAGTTTTACTTTACTTATCCATCATTTTTTTTTATGTTCTTGAGTTTAAGCTTTTTTTTTCATTTCGTACGTAAAATAAAACTTAATAAATAATATCTCAATATGTCTTAATTAATAAAATATCAATATATGTTTGTCCCCCCGGTAGCGTAGAAGTTAGCGCGTACGTTCCGCATCTAAGGAATCCGAATTTAAAAAATCCTAAAATGCAAGACTGGATACCCATTGGGTTGAGCAATTGTTTCACAACCAATTCTCGTGAACAGATAATATCTATTCACATTACGGAGATCTATATACTCCCTTTTTGGACTGGATATCTTCACACTACAAAGATTCATATGCTCCATTTTCGGAAGGAAAAAAAATCATTATATATTATTATATTGACAACGTTTTAACTGTTTTCTTAATTACAGTCATGATTTAAGTTTAATATTTTTACACATCGTTAGGCTAACCTTCTTGTATTGTAAAAATATTTCATATTCACTTAATACTTTTTTTAATCATGTCTGTTTCAAAAGTGTATCATGTGAATCCACGGTGTGAAGATATTCACTCCAGAAATTTGGTATATGGATACCTAGTGTAATGAAGTGTCTGTACTGCTTTTTTCACGAAAATTATTTTTCAGCTTACGAGTATATCATAGAAGGTCTTTACATTCTCTTAGTACTCAACATATAACTCGTGCATAAACGACTTTCAGATGTCGAATTGCAAATAAAAAGTTTGCAAATTTTAAATACTCTTATATGATTGGTAAAGTGAAAACCAAAAAAATATAGTTTTACTTTTGATATTCTGAAATATTGCTAAAATATTTTTGTGAAATTGTGAGAAGAAAAATAACGATTTATTTTTTTAAATATTAATAAGTTCACTTCGCAAGATGAGCGTCTCGTGTGGACGGAAAGAAGAATTTCAAAGACGTCAAATGCCTACGCATCGCATTTGACACGACATCGTTTAGATGAGTGATGCGTTATGTGTAAATATATAACATTTTGCAGAGATTTTATATGGGCCAAGTCATAATGTTAGAGAACCCTAAATTTATTAAAAAAAGCTCTTTTCGATAATGACAATCTACTCTCACAAACTATACAATCAATATACGTTCCATCAACATGATGTAAGCTGTAAATGTCTTATCAATATCTCAATGTAACTTTTGAGTTTGAAAAAATAGCCTATGAAATTTTCGACCAGGAAAAAGGATTTCTACAACATTAATTTTATTGACTTTTCTTTCAAATTGGGTAAATAAAAAAAACTATTCTTAGTGCACTTCAATTTTTATTTAATGCATTTCGCTTTGGCCCAAAATCATTAAATATACATTTTTGTATGTGTTCTAAATTTTTTGATGTCCAGGTTATATCCATTTCTCAGATATGGCATATAAAATGTATGCACAAAGTGTAATCATTTCAAAAGTGTAATCAAAATAAAATTTGTAGACATATATACGGACTTATCTTTTCGATCAATTTGATAGCAATTTACTACTTGACAGATGCACAATACTATTTCTATGAATAGGAGGTGGATGTAAAGAAGAGAACTGGACAACAGGAAAACTACAATTTGTCACTTTTACGGTGCATTTAACTCGCCAATATGCGACCTCCCAACCCGTCCTTTCCCCCAAAGGTTGGGATGCCTATTGTAGTTGTTCTGATGAGGAGGACCCCGCCTCTTTGTTTTCCCTTCGAAGCACTCCGAACGCTCGAGTTCTATGCACCAGTTATTAAGCACTTAACTTATTACAATGTGTGCGTAAGGCACTGAAACCTACATTGTGCCAAATGTCACTTTGAAACCAAACAGTTCTTCACTGAATAGATATTCCTCATATAAAATAATTATCAACGATCAACTTTATAAACTCATATATTGCGATGCTTAAAATAACATTTCTTAAAATAATATTATCTGTTAAGGATTTTTGTTAAGTTTGAAGAAATCTTGGTTGGCTCAGTCACCGTCTTGTCTATTGTTTATCGACGTTTTAGATTGCATGGTTTTTAAATTTACCTAATAAGTCATTATTTCATCACACTAAAAGTAGTTTACTGGTAATGATAAATATAAATACATTTTTGTAAGTACGTGGGATGAATAATACGCTGGTATTGTGGAAAGTTAATAAGCGATATTCATGACTTCGTTCGTAATAGAGTTCGATTTAAAAATCTTTGACGTGCATAAATGAAAGAAAAAGACCTGAGTATTAAGGAATGCTATAAATGGATAAGACTTTAAATAGATTTAAAGTGCCAGAAAAAAATGTAATCTTAAAAACTGAAACTATTGTTTTATCTATATAAAAGTAATTAAAAAAAATAGCGCAATATGTAAATAAATATGACATTTTTAAAAATAAATTTTGTACTTGTACTAAAATTTAGTCTTGGAATATACAGCAACCGTACATTCACGTAGTTTTCCATGATTTTAAACTTAAAGCACTAAAAATAAATGCTCACAAATAACGTTCTTTAAAGTATTAGTATTGATAATAGTCTAGTAAAAAAATAACTAATCCCATTGATTGATTACAAGGTATGAAATCAAAGAGAAAAAACTGATGTACAGTGTGAGCTTAAAAAAATAACGCAAAGAAAGTTATATATACATTATTCTTTTAAAAAGAAAATTATTAATGAAGAAAAGATAATTAAAAGTATTTTATATTGTAGACGACTTGTTGATACTTCACGTTTCTTACCTTTAAGATCTGGATCTTAAAGCGTTAGATACATCCTATTGTTGTCCAACTTTGCTTTTAGCTTTGTCTGTGTCGTTCCTCAGAGTCATTATTGTTTTTTTAATGTTAGCTTTCTGTCCCTTTTTTCATAAAAAAGAAACATTTTTTTCCAAAATTACTAAAGTAATAGTAGGAACAAAATTATTTAATTTTATTATGAGTATCTATTACTGATTATTAATTATTCCTAAAAATGGATGACATATCTAAAATAATCTGTAAGTTTCATGTTACAATCAGATTAAAGATTACGTTGAAAAAAATATATCAACTATATATATGAAAATCAAACCACTTCAAGTCAAGTATCTTTCGAGAATTTTCAAATAAAATTTCACTATAATGAATTTGATTGTATAGTTACAAATTCAAAAAATCTAGTTGCAATTAATGGTGTTTGCTTACTTTTTAATTGTTATATGATCGATTTTGATAAATTTAACTAATAAACCTAACATAAAATAAATCAAAATATGCGGGAATGTAACGCTACGATTGATCAAAATTGGATGTAAACAAATAAAGCGAATTTAAGATTAGGATCTCTATTATATGTTTTAAATGTCAGGGGTGCATACGTATACATGAAGTAATTTGATATGAATGCCGTATGTGTGATATGTACAATATTCGCTCAATTCGCAACATTAGTCACATTTAATAAAAGTAGTAAATTTTGTGTTTTTTTACCATGTTCGCTCGGAATATTAAGCATATATATTTACACAGTTTGAAAATATCCGTTCAAAGCTGGAGTATATGAATCTCCGCAATATGAGTACATGCCTTAACAGATTATTTTCCATAAGAATTAGTTGTCAGATAATTGCTCAACTCAGTGAGCATCTACTCTTGCATTTTCGGATTTTAAAAAATCCAGAATATGTGGGAATTAAGCCTGGATTGCGTGGATACGTCTCCCTCCAAACTTCTCGACCATCGAGAAGATGGATTATGATAACACACGATTTATGATTTTTAAAATCTGGTTTGATTTTGTGTACTAAAATTTTTTAAACAAAATCACTCACCACAAAATAAAATATTTCTTTACGTAGTACGTTTCAAAGAAAACTGTGAAAATATTTTGTAAATTTTACTTGGAAAATATATTTAAATCAACGACAGATGATGTATGAACAATTTCAAAGTAAATCGAAGCAATAAATATTGATTTTTGTATATCATATTGTAAAATGCAATATATTACAATCGATGAAATATGACTGATTCTCTATAATATTGACTGCGATTTGAAATATAGTTTTCTTGAATAGAAAAACAAAAAAAAACTAAAAGACGTGTTTTTTGAAAGTAGATAAGTAAAAGTCATATTTTTAAAAGTCAACTGGTATACTATTTACCACTTGGGGAATAAATGCTTATGATATTATTTGCAGTACGTGGCGCTGGACACAAATTTGTCTCCCCTCCGTGCCTGAAATATATGATTCACAATCTTCCATCCCATGGGTGAACAGTGCTAAAACGGCTCGGGGTAAAAATGACGTATTCGCGGCTGTACCCACTATTTATCACATACCCCTTTGAAGGCAAGGTAAAAATAAATAGTTATGCTACACAACGTAGGGTGACAATCAGATTAAAAGCGTCAATAAAGCCCCCAAAGGTATTTTGTCGTTGTCTATTTACCATCCACTTTAAAATTTTGGTTACATGGATACATACTCAACCATTGAGTTCGAGTAGGCATATCGATACTATATTTTTAGAATGATAATGGTGTTAATAATTTTTTCCAATGCCACTTTAGTAATTAATAAAAACATAATTAATCTAAAGTTTTGTTTTTAAATATGAATAATTATTTTCTATTTATTTATTTTGTACATGTTCTAACATTACAAATTACAAGTTTAATACATTAACAACACGATATACATATGGTTATG
>JAGVSQ010008812.1:0-14090 GCA_022683975.1 Rhyacophila evoluta | reverse complement strand
TCGCTAACAGTGATCTCACATATGGAAGTTTACCAGTTTTAAATAATTCAGATATAAATTCGTAATCAATATAATATTACGTCTTGTATGCGGCCCAATATTGTGGAATACGTGATCTCGTTAGTATATTGTATAATAATTGTTAACATAATGTCGTTGGTTAGGTATTGTGTACGTTCTTAAGACACAAATTTAGATAAATATTGTTATATGATAAATTTTGAAATTCTAGAGTTCATTAAAAAAACTTGATATATTTTGAAATAACATATAATAATGATAATAATTCTGAGTTGGTTGATTCTTCACGTTGAGCTATTATGCCAAAAAGATTATTTGGTAAAGTGAAATTTTCAGTTAATTATTATATTCAATGATTATTCAATATTTTGTAATCGACATCAAACAAAAACGTAAATATTATTTCAAAGGGCATAACGTATACGGAACACATATTGCATTAAAAAAAAATCATAAACCATTCTATTTACCATATTACTTGATAAACTTGAGAAGATATTGGGACAAAAAAATCACGCAATTAATCCAGAAATATAAATAATAAAATGCATACATCAGTAAAATTAAAAAAATATTTGAGAGCTTGATAATTAGTGCGACTGAAAATGAACTATTGATTCTTAATTGAAATAAATAACAGTATAAATAAACAAAATAATATTTTTAATCCAGTATGAATTTAAATTAATTTAAACATCATTTGTGCTGCATACAAATATTTCAACCAATGCAGACAAAACCGATTTTGAAATAATGGGCTTGTGATTTTTATTTTAATCGAGGTTATCCGATGATTTCAAAATGTAGGAGAGATGAAAAATACTTGAAATATGTAATAATATGACGGAAATATAACAAAAAAAGTTCGTTTTTGTCGATGTTTCGATTCCAAAATAAAAATTTTCAACTGTTTGATATCAAATTAACAATGTCAAATTCAACACCGTACGAATTCAGGAAGTACACTTAAAATTCAGGGTTCTCGTTATAACTGTAGAGGTCTCCTACTCATTGTGTATGTAATAATTATACTGGTCAAATGCTACGCCATGGATAGTTGTGTGGACACGTGCTCACAACACGTGACTGTTTGTTTTACGTCAAACAAATTACGCGTGCGTACGTATAGTGCATCTCAAATCGCTTCTGCTTGGTTAAATGACATATTTAAACAGCCATTAACGATGATAACCATAATTGTAATTAACTCAGAATGAAAGATTACAGTTTTATGTTATCTATCAGGTGGTCTATAGAATTATTAATACAACATTATATATATTTTAAACGATTCAAAACAATACACAATATATTTATATTCTCTGACGCTATTTTCAAATAATTTTCTATTAAATTTAAATTTATTTGGCTTAGTTTCACCGGTGACCAAATGGTTAACGTTTGCACTTCGGAATCGAAGTAAGCGGGTTCAAAACACTCTGAGGATTTTTTTAAATACAAATATACAGGACTGGATACTCTCATTGGGATAGTAAATTGGCTGACAACTTATTTTTGGTAAAAGATATTTGGCAATAAATCTTATTTGATATTTCTAAACGTTCGTGATTCGCCTATTCAATTGCAGTTTTTTTTTCATTTAGTGCATTTAACAAATGTTTTATTGGTATAGTTATAAATTAAGTTTATGTCGTTCAAATAACTGTCTTTCGTGAAAAAAAACATTTTCATTTTACTTTGCAGTAAGCAAAGATTAAAAAACAGTGTTATTTTGCTGTTATTAATTAATAAAACGCTATTATAAAAAACATAAAAATTATTAGCACATTTTCCACTAGTTTTTTTTATTGCATGATAAACAAATATACAACTAGATAAACATGTGTTATATTTATTTAAAAGCACATATATGAGATTAGCGAAAACGTCATAAATATTACATATCACGCTTAGAAGCAGGAGTGATTTATTTGCAATTTAAATAGTTTTTTTTTATTTAGAACCTTTTTTCAGATATTTTCAGTAAAAAATATAAACGCATATTATAATAGAATATGGTACAAGGCTGCAACGTCATGAGCACACAAAAATTACATGAAACTAGAACGTTTCTATACTAATTGGAGTTTAATGACCGGTACAATGAATACCTGTTAATCATTATACGGATGATTTAAAATCTTGTTATGGCAACATCGCTTGAATATGAAATGATACGTTTGAATTTCATTTTAAATTTTTTAAAAACAATTCATTTAAATATATAAATAATTCATTCAACAATAAAATGAACTTGGTTAAATGATTATTCTTAAATACGTAGCATTTGTTGATAATTATTTTTTATTAATATAGCCTCAAACAAGATTCTTTGAGCGAAACTCAATATTCGCAATTTTGATGAAACACGTTTGTGCTTATAAACGATTAAATATCTGGCAACATCGTTATAAAATATGAAGCCTTTGACATTTACGTAATTTTTTTTTTATTTGAAAATATTATTAGACGCAAAATGAATCGATAATAAGCCGAAATTTAACACACATTTTTTTAATAATAGTAAAAACAATACGACATTTATTTCGATCACAGAAAATCTTAGGACGGACGAAGTATTAGCACAAATAAACACACTATTTCTATCGAATATTTCAATCGAATCACATTATTTATTTAAATAAAAATCTTTTAAAAACGATCTTCACGTAACGACAAGTTAAACCAAATAAAAAATACACAAACATTATAAGCATTAAATTATCACATAATTTTAATTAGAACAACAAACAAAAAAATATTGAGTTTAACCTTAACCAATGACTCTTAAACTTGAACCGTTTTAATATTAAATCAGATTAGAAAGTTTAATAAGCTCGGTACAATTAATTATTAACTTTTGACGCAGCTTAAGGCACAAGTATGAAGAAACAATTACAGGTTTAGTCGAATACTTCGTGTAATATGTATGTGTAAATATGAGTCAAAATTGACATAACATTGTATAATAAATTAAAACACTGCTCGTTAAAGTGTTGTGTAATCAATTATCCCTTTACTTTTAAATTTCCCGCACTGTCAGTATTAATGTCGGTAGGTTTGGTAAGCGCAAAGGAAAAACAGTAAGTTTTCACGGCGTCGCGGTGCGGACTGGCATCGCACAGTTTTCCCGGTAAAGTGGAGGGGGCGTGTCTTCAGCGGCGTCGAGTATTTACGTTTACCACGTGAAGCCAATGAGCACTGCGCCAGGTATTGTAGAATTTTATCATTATTAAGTCGCCGTACTTAACAGGACGTCGATTATTTTCGTGCACAAAAAATGCGGTGAATTTTTAGTAAATATCATAATTAATAACATATTATCGTCAAAACAGCAATTTGTTAACATTTAACAAACGCATAACAATAATTGTACGCTATAAAGTTAAATAAATAATTATTTAAAGAACCATAACATCAATTATTGCATTTAATCTTTTTGTATAATTTTTTTTTGATAAAAAATAATCCAATTACTCTGCATGAAGTCATATAAATACGTATATATTTTTTATACTTTTTAAAACCTATTGGAATTTTATCAAGTTACTTCCGATTTACTAGAGAGGATGATAATATTCAATGTTATACAATAAATATTTAATAAAAAATAGTGAAACAGTACTCTGTGAAGTTCTTGTAGTAATCCTTTATTATATAGTGGTGGTATGGAAGAGAATATCAGGACAGTCATTTATAAATTGAATTATTTAAATTGCAATGTTAGAAATAATTAAATAATTATGGTAGATGCTCGATTACTCAACCATGACTTTTAATTTTTTACAGATTTAAATAAATATGATCCATTAAAATACCGCATTTAATATAATTGCGTTATGATGATGCAAATTAAACAATGTAGTTTTATGTACAATTGTAAATAATCATATAAAAGATAATAAATGCTAAACAGCGTGAAGTTTGAATATTTTTTCAACAAATTCCTACTTACTCGTGTTTGT
The DNA here is from genome assembly GCA_022683975.1 of Rhyacophila evoluta. NCBI lineage: Eukaryota > Metazoa > Arthropoda > Insecta > Trichoptera > Rhyacophilidae > Rhyacophila > Rhyacophila evoluta. The sequence continues at coordinate 10,104 of JAGVSQ010008812.1, read as the reverse complement.
TTTATCATAGAGTCCTAAGAAATGGCTTCATTTTAAATATTTACAACCCGGCTTTCAATCATGGTAAAGTTAAATATCAGCCTTTTTAAATACGTGTATAAATACATACAGTTTTTAATGACTAAAAAACTGAATTCGTACTATACCAAAGCATTAATGGATATACTACGCAAATTAACTATCTAACCATTACTTACAAAACTGTTTATAAACGTTAATGCAATATCTGCAAAATTGGAAACTTAAATAGACAAATATATTTAATCAAGTAATTTTTGTAGCAGAAAGTAGCCGTAAGTATAACAATAGATAAGTCACAATGAAATAAACTATCGATAATCAACATTTATTTATGACAACTGAAAAAAATGATAATTACATAATACCACCTCGACGATATTTTAGCTCGCGTTCAAATCAACTCGCATAACCAGTTTTAATATCATTCTGATATTCTTATCATTGAATAATTTCTACAATTTAGTCGACAAAGGAGTAGCTGTGAACTAAAAACCAGTATTACAATGACTGTTAAAATATTATTAGAAAATATTTTGTATTGTTACAGTCCGCTCCCGGTTGCATAATAAAAATACTTGATATTATATACGTTAAGAGTCTTCAGTGTTTAATATTATAACACCACTGAATGCCACTATGTTACGACTACGTCGACCAATTAAATTAATCGATTCAATTGAAATAGCTATATATTATTTCAAATAGATTCATATTAATCAAAACCCGCTATAAATACCGTGGTAAATTTTTGTATTTCCACTTTTCGCCACATTGAAAATTTGAATGCACTTTTTCCCTAAACTAAAACGCCACTCTTCCTATGAAATAAATAATATTACTCAAGATCAAACACTGACTAACACCATCTTCAAGGGAATTCCACCTAGTCAATACCGATATTTTGTAATTTCTTCTATAAATAAGACGAGACACAATAGCAACGCGTTGCGATATTACACACACAATATAAATTGCCATCTAAGATAACGATATGTTATATTTATTATCAAATGATTTTTATTTCATTATTCCTGCTTTATTTGCATTCGATCGATGAGTTGCATTAATTCATACGGCACAACTCATTTTGGAAACGGTTGAATAATTATTATATTAGATTAAAAAAAATGTCGAAAGTCAATTACAACAAACAGACAAACATAATCTTAAGTATGGTATCACAACTAAAATAACTATCAATAATTTATAATATAACTAAAATTGTATATACTTATTAAGCTGTTACATCTATAAATAAAGATTGTTAAAAAACTGAATATTTTCTCATACTATTTTTTCTAAAAAAATGTTTCATTTTTTGTCATTTTTTTGTAAGTTCTCTTTTTCTTTCGTGTTTTTTTGTGTAAACGTTGATGTTTACAGTTTAACGTTTGCTCCCATACTTATTATAATATTATTTTAAAAATAGAAAAAATAGACCTTACGTATTATTTTGACAATATTTTTGAACCCGCTGGCTTAATGTATTATAACAATATGTTCATAAATATTTGCCATCAATGAAGTTTGATAATGGAAATATAAGCGTGTTTTATTTTGATATATATATTAAGTATTACAATTTTACTGCTAATTATTGGTGCGAGGATAAATCCAATGCAGGGTTTGTTCATGTATCATAACGACGTTTTAAAGCATTTAAAATCCATGACCATTTTTTGTATGAATTATTCGTCACCATCGAAAACTGTTATATATTTTTTTTAAGTAATAAATTTGTTACAAAAATCACTGTAGCAATTTATTTCGTACCATTGGGAGAAGCGTGCATTTTTTTGTATAGATAACGTAATCAAGACGTTAAGCAGACGAAACGAAATAAAGATGTCCGTCTTTATTTGAATAAGACAGAGTATGATTTCAATGTAAACCGCAAATAAAGAATATTAGTTGATAATTATTTGTTTGCACAAATTTTCGCGTTGGAAAGAAGGACACAAGAACGAATCACTGTCCACTCTGTGAACCCGCCCGTTACAGTGCAAAAATCGACTACAAGTGCTTGTTTGCTTATTTATTTAACATATATTTTTAAAACTGTACAATTAAAACAAAATTAAATAAACATACTTAATTAAAACAATCAAATAGCCGAATAAATTTTGACATACAGTGAAACCCGATTTTACATGTTTGAAGGGACCGAAAAATTATTCGAGGAAAATGTAGATTGAGGGTTTTTATTCGAAGAAAAACGTAGATTTTGTCAATAAAATTACGCAGAACGGTCTAGTAAATATCTTTGAGTTGTTTACATTAAACCGATGCTATAAATTTATTTGAAGGCTTCGTAGCTAGTAAAACAATTTTTGAGGCCCCTTACATCGGAATTTGATGTATTGAGTTTACTTCTTCTTCACTGGAGAGTTCATAATCGGACAAGTTTTCGTTAATACGACTCATCGATCTCCACAACTTCACATACAAATGAAGGTCCAGGTAATTTTGCAAGGATTCGTCAGAAATTAGTTCCCAGTCATCAATGGTATTTGGCTTTGTATTGTATGGTATCACCCACTAATCGCGTTGCATAACCTTGACCATGGCCACCGCTGAGTGCATAAATGTATAAATAAAAATGTACATATATTCTGCATACCAAACTTCACTTAAAAAATTCCAATCGCCGTTAGTAAAATATATTTATGATTATAATTAAATTTGAAGTATTTTATACGTAAATTGCGGGAAATAATAAAGTAAAAACGAGTATTAAATATGTACTAAAATGTGAAGGGTTTGCATAAATTGCGAGAAAACGTGTAATTCGGGCACGTAAAATCGGAGTTCCACTGTATGGGGTCACAGATTTCATCTGATTAAATGTTAGCCTAACGTGCAACCTTTTAAATATCCGTGTCCTGAATTTTAAATTTCGTGCAATTATTTATCATCATATAATTCAATATACAATATAACGCAAAACGCAAGTTTGTTTAAAATGCACTTTATTTGTGCATATGAAATATAATTCCATGAGATATGTATTTTTTGATAAAATTTGATTAAAAAAAAACCTTTTAAACGTTGCTCGAAGACTATTTATGTCATTTTAAATCAATTTGATCTCCTACTAGTATTATAAATAATGATTTTAAACGTTTAATATTAATACAAATATTTATGGTTCGAGGAAAATTACTTTTATTTGGTAATTTAATTGGTTTTGATAAAAAAAATTGAAATCATCTTAATCAACGAAACCGGTCTCGGTACGTATGCTAATGTAGGCTTCGTGGGAAGTTCGACAGTGATAGTTTTATATTAACACCTTGATTGTATTGAAAGTTCGACAATTTAAAAACCTTTATATCAGTACAAATAATAGCCTCAAAATATTATATAAATTTTTTTTCGAAAGATACATAAAATTATTCGTACATATTTCCACTTCGAGTAAATTACAACTGATACAAAAAGCAATCATAAAAATTAATATCAGTCAATATTCACTTTGCACTTTTCAACAGAACTGTCATACACAGTATTTTGTAAGATATTGTTTCCCTTTATTCTATCACGTTTTATCCGATCCTAAAAAATCTAGAATCAGCTGTGATTTTTTTTGTCCACTTAATATTTACACCCGGATATTTTTATTCGGCGTAACTTTAAACACTGCCACGCTTAATGTGCTCTTCCACATATAAAGGAGCATAATTCAACATATTTTTTGTTTGTACTAATTCAAGTGTAGGTACGCATTAAATGAGTTTGTAATGTATTTGTCTTGGAATCATTTTACACGTCATAAATTTTCTTGTGGACAAAGTTCGAAAACACCTATTTATAAAATAGTTCCAGAAAATTAATTATTATATATATAAACTTAATTATCATCTTATTTGACGGGTCAATCTTTGAATAAATATAAAAATAGTTGTCTGTACTCGAGTACAAAATCATAATTAAGTAATTGTAAACCTTTCTCCATACGCGTGTTATAATCTAACGCCAACCTATTAAATTAAACTATAAATGTTTTTTGTTCAAAATCTTAAATCTCCGAAAGTTTTTTACCGATTGATTTGAAATTTTGACAGCGTTGCATTTAAATACGCGCGTTTTTTTATATAAATTTTACACCTATGATAGATATAAACATGTTTTTTTTTTTAAACAACGCCACTATTTTTAACCATACTGAGCCAAGGCGTGGCCAGGTAGAACTAGTTAATTGACTTACATATTTTAGCCGACTGGAGTGATGTTCTAACAAATACAATAGTAAGTTTTAGGTCATATTGAACAAGACAGCATTCATGGATCTCGTCAAACACCATAAGAAGTTCGCTATACTCCGATCTTAGCACCATAAAGATTTTTGAAAATGGCATATTTAAAGGTAGTGGATATTGTACAAAAAAGTCATTAATTGTCAATTTATTTCCTACCATCAGTTTCATTATAGACTATAACTTACATACATATCGTTAACGTGACCTGGATATTATTTTTATCGCCAAGTTGAATACAGATTGGCGAGTATTAGTAATTTTAATCGATAATATTATTTATTTCAGATTTTTTTACTATTACTATTACTTTGGATTTCATTTGAAAAAAATAACGAACTACGATAGATGTTACAAATATGGACATTAATCGAATATACTCGTAGAGGTGTTGATAGGGTCATGGAAAAGAAAATTTCACTGAAGAACACAATATTATCGTAGAAATAATTCAATATTTTAGATCTGAAATTTCAAATATCATAAGACGACACGCGTGCCAAGGGTTTGTACGCACTGCTACAGGTGGTCCGCTAATTATATGCGAAGCACTCATTAAAAAAATCTCCAACGTAATGGTACAAAGTCTATTTTATCATTGAATTAAATATAAAAAAAATACCTGGACCATTCGAATGTACTTAAAATATATTTATGTACATACAATATATTAAGAGAGCAGTGCAATGTGAAATTTTCAGTTTTTAAATACGTAACGAATTACATTTTATTGCTTTCATCGCATACTTAAATATTTGATAGGTTTGTGTTTAACCGTGTTACTTTTTTAGTGTGAAATAAAAAAATATTTTTATTCGGATCTAGGTTATCAAAAGAATGCATTTATTACGTACGAATAATTGCTGTGAAATGTTTACTACTCAATTCCTAAGGGTCATTCACGTCATCGATAAATAAACGTTCATGTTATATAAAACATATTTCTTTTGAACTAACCCACGATAAAATATGTAATCTTAGAAAAAAAGCAAAATACAATCACAATATATTTAAAAATAAACACAAAATACAACCTATCGTCTTGTGTTTTATTAATGAACGTTTGTTAATGTTATCTGTGACTAAGGTTTCGTCTTTTGCTAACTACATAATGGGTGGAGCAAATATTGAAACTTTTTCTAATAAATATCGACAAAATCATTAATACTAATAAATTCGTGATACAAAAAAAGTTTCGACTTATATATCATGCAATTATAATGTTTTTGGAAAAAAATTGTTTGTAATTACTTACTTAATTAATTATTTAGAATAAGTGAACTTATTCGACTGCGGCAAAATGTCAAGCAGAAGATTTTGAACAAATATGCATAACGTCTATAAATCTCATTAAAAATTAAATATTTATTGCAAACATTTATAAAATTAATATGTAAAAAAAGCAATAATTTAGCCTCATTTAATATTTAATTTTATATAAAATTTATCAACACATTGTGCTAGAGTACAATCGGGCGGTTAAATGCAATAATAAAATAAACATGTACAAAATAGATTTTCCACTATGTTACGACATAATAACGTGACTCCCGTTACCTGGTAACAAAAGAAACTATACAAGTAATTTAGACGTCAGACTAAAACTGTCTATATTTTTGTGAATACATGAAGAAATTCATATCGAGATAACGTTGGTGGTCTCAAGTACTATAATCATTGGTTCTACGAAAAAAAATAAGGAATACTAGAAGTGACAGATAGATGGCGTTGATATTTATTTTTATTATTGTGGTAGCATCCTTAATTATCGGTTTGTAGAATTTTAAAATTTATAATAAGTTACAATAATTGTTAATGGTTTAAAATCTATTCAGAATACATATATAATATATATATTATAAATACGACTCACGAACTCAATAGTTGTGGTTACGGTAATATCATTTAAATTGATATATCGACCACTTAAACATCGTTTAGTAATTAAATTACAAATTATCAATTATGTAAATCATCACACTGTTTATATGCATGTTAGTTTTCTTGGTATAATGAAAAGTCGTGAGAGCGATTCTGATTTGTGTGAGTATTATCCATAAATAATACTTGACTGGAATCAAATATTACTGCGTCGCATATAATTTTCTTGTGATATTATTTCTTTCCCTTGTATTTGAAAATATTGTAGATTTATCAAGCAATTCTGAATGTACAATATCAACACACTCAGTTATACAATAACTATATTATAGCATACATACTGAAAGCAATAAAATATTTTTTAAGTTAGATGTATATTGTGAAGGTAGTACTCGAATATAAATAATTTTATGGCCAATACATTATTGAAATGTCTTGTTATAAGATTTTATTTCTAAGCTTAGATTTGGCTGGCACTGAGCCAGACATGACTATCCCACATTAAAGAGATTCTGAGATAAATAGAAATTAACGAAGGACTTGTTTTTAAAATCTCAATTGCTAACATTATTAAAATAACAATTGCTAATTTAAATACGTGTGTAACCAACACATAAATTTTTGTATGGATTTAAGAGTTGGCCATATTTATACAGATGAGTCATGTTACCTAAGTAATTTGGAAAGAAAAAACGCTATATTTAGAAAATGTGGGTTATCAAAGCTAGCACTGTCAGCCATTCATAGTTTGATAAATCTTTTTTTTATACAATATTCGCTCCCAAAGTGGAGTATATGGATCTACACAGTGTGAAGATATCCACTCCAATACCAGAGTATATATATCTCCGCAGTGTGAAGACGTGTCGACAGATTATTTTTTCACGAGAATCGTTTGCCAGACAATTGCTCAACCCAATGGGTCCTGTATTTTCAGATTGTTAAAATCCGACAGATGGAGAATCGAACCCGCGTTCCCCAGATTGCTAGGCGCGCACGCTATCAACTACGCTAACCGTAGAGACAAAATCTTTAGTTTCAGCATAATTGTTATTCTATATAAATAGATTAAAACTTTATAAAGCATATTTAATTCATATTATATTTAATTAACAGAGATGTTTATAATAAATTTTAATAAATATTAATTTAAAATATTGAACTTTTTTTTACGTGTAAATAGCTTTATTGAAATAATTCCTAAAAATTCCATCCCCCTGATAGCCAACGGTACACGCGCTTTAATCTCAGAGATTGCGGATTTCAATCCAACTTCTGCAAGATTTTTTTAAATATGAAGACACTTGTATGGCGGACAACCTGATATGTTAATTGATTAACTGACAACTGATTTACGTGGAAAAAAATTCAAATGCGGAGATTCATATACTCTATTTAGTCAGAGTGACCATATTCACGCTGTGGAGGTTCATATGCTTTAATTTCAGACTAGACATGATTTAAAAAGAAATACTTTTATTTTAAGAGTTATGCTTCCGTCTGTAATAAAAATGTCTCTAATTACAAGTCAGTGGTTATTATTAGTCTTATAATTTAATTAGTATTAAACACACAAGACATATTTTTATTAATCTTCAGTCATAAACGTAATGAGTACAATGGTACTAATTTGTTGACAATGCGCTAGAATTATTCACGACAATTTTCTTCCATACATGCACATAATTGCTTCCTTAAAACAATCGTATGAAGCTATGACAATTATATAGCATCCACGCATGACACAGAACTATTCTCAAACAAAGGCTGGTGATGGATGATGTTTTATAATTACGTAGAATCTAATACACGTAATGTCAGTGATTCGAAACAGTTAAATACATGTATATTCATGAAATCGGTAAAGATTTATGCAAATACTTTGTGGAATAATAAGTAATATTCACACATTGCATAGAAGGCGTGAAGTGAAAAAATTCTGTACAAGTATAATAGATTATATAAGGAAGTATTTAGTGTCTCATGAAAATAAGATATTATGTACGATGTCAAACGCTGGGCAGAGCTTTTAAAATAAAACTTCGCGGTCGCCCTGCGATGATAAAAAAATTAAAAGCTTAATCGACCAGCGAATTCACCCACCCCGATCTTACTCCTGATCTTATTAAGGCGTATCTTGGAGGTTTGATATCGAGAAGCGACATGATTTATTTGACGAGAATGTCCTGAAAGTAAATAGAAATAACGCAAGACATGTTCAAGTCTATTTAAAGTTTTAAAAGTTTTTTTTTTAATATTCAAAAAATCTTATTTGCTCAAGCAATTATGTGAAGATATTGTTAGTAAAGCAATAGCCTAGTGATTTGCATAGTTCTTGAGACTAGGTCAGGGATTCCCAAGTGAGTGTCGCAGAATATGTTATGAATTCCGAAAAAAATAAGGCGAATTCCGAATTCACGCGAGATAACTACGAAAGTAGAAATCTTAAGATAAAGCAAGACATCAAAAAAAAATTAGGGCACCGTGGAAAAATCTAATTATAAAAAGACGTCACGACTCGGAAAAGTTTGGGAACCACTGGAATAGGTGCACATTTTTACGATAAAAAGTTAAAACGGAGCTTTATTGTTAGCCTAAAAATACCTATGTAAAATTTTCAGCAGTATTGGCGATGAAGAAAATTTGAAGTGTTTATACATTTTAAAAAGCAAGATGCCTTTGATTTAAAAGAGTATAAGAAACATGAAAATGAATGTTCTCCAATTTCTCTAAGTAAAACTTGACAATACTTTTGACACTAAGCTAATTCATGGTCCAACGACTTGAATAATGTTTTTGGACAATTTCAGTGATTGTGGTGACCATTCATATATTTTAATCGAGATGTCGGAAGCGACTTATAAATAAAATATGAACTTACTACAAGATTAGTACTTCTAAGCAGGGCAATAAAATTAAATAAAATTAAAAAAACAAAAAACGAAGTTGTCACTATTTCCATTCTTATATCGCAAATATAATCACTTAACGTTTAAAAATATTCTTTTGTATCCGACCAGCTAAATGAATAACTGAGTATGCTCGAGCTATACTAAGTATACTTTATCAAAGCATTCAACCTTTAAATGAAAATGATGTAATTTTCTATTTTTTATGCTATCAGTGCGATATACGAGTATATCACAGGTATGTAGCATTGGAAATCCACGCAATGGCTCATACAATCGCTTCCGTTTTCCTGTATAATTTTATCAATAATCATTCAACATATCATATATCAAATGCGATATATTCACTTCATTATACTGTCATAAAATTTGAGATACATGATCATATATAATTTGCATACATGAATCGCGCACGTGTGTATGTATGTGCATATTAAAATTTATGATTCACAGTTTCATCGTGCTGTAAACGTTATTAGCAAAAACCTAGAAAGGGTTCTAGGTTGTTTACTGTCAGTGCTATTCGTAATTGCGTTTTGTTAGTCATAGCACAAATTGTTTAATCACGGACTTACATTGTTTATTATCCAGGTCAAATTTATGTCTAGCGAAGTTCGTTAGAGCATAAATAATATTTCGTTAGAACGAATATTACACATTCTAATGTTTTTCGCATATCGCACTCCCCGTAGAACACTATCTTCTATCGAAATCGGTTATTTTTCAGAACAAACATTTTAATTCTCTACCTAATTTAATGCGTAATGTCAAGTAAAGGATTAAAAATTATGGAGATGAGAGTCTTTAAAGATTGAAGAGCGATACTTAAGTATTTACCATAGTTACTGAAGTATTAGTCTATATATTACAGTTGAAACCCCTTAACAAGAAAATGCTAATGTGAAATATGGGTTAGTATGAAATAATACTGCAGTTCCGACAAAATCCATGTAATTTCATATATATTTTTTCTGCAATTAAAATTTTTGACTGATGGTGCTTGATGGAAATTGATTTTAAATTTTAAATTATTTAAA
>JAGVSQ010008811.1:0-14091 GCA_022683975.1 Rhyacophila evoluta | reverse complement strand
AAATGACTTTTTTGACGTGCCGCCATGGTGGCGGCACTCGAGTGGTAAGGGTTAAGTTAGTTTTACATTTTGGAGGTATGATTTGCCTCGAAACGAATTTTAATTTAGTTAATTGATAAAACAATATAAAAATAAATTTATTATTTAATAATTGAATTATGTTTATGGTGGGATATTGCAGCAAGTGAGTGAGATTTTATGTATGTAAAAACACCAAATTATATATGTGCGATTTAAAAAAAAATGAAAATTATTAACCATGCTTATCGCTAAACAACCGAAGCCAAAGGTTCCCATGTTTGTTGACCAAAGATTGTACATAAACATTTTTATGGTGTACATTAAAAAAACAAAACACTATAAACCGTTCAAATTTATAATAAAAAAAAAGTACACGGTGATCGTAATTAACATATAAATGCATGAATTAGAAATTAAAAGTACTGACATAACGCTCTGTTGATGCTAGGGGAAACCGTGGGAAAGATAGTGTTGAGACCAAAAAAAATCATTATGTATACTATTAATCTTTGATGTATTTTAATTAGATCACTTTATATTTAAAACATATTATCTTTTCATATAAAAAATTATTGTTCATGTTTTGAATCTTTTCACTCACTTATTTTTTAAACTTTATGACCTTGAAAAACGCATAGAGATTTTTGTCTCCGTATACTTTCTCTTTCTTTCTTATATTTCAAATATAGTGGTCTCCGAAGTGACTCAACCATACACAAATAAACTCGAAAATTGTCAATAAATCAATTAAATTACATGCATTCGATTGTGTGTGTATTTGTTTGCGGTGAAATATAATTAAAGCAATATATGATAATGTAATACTAAGAATAAATGTTACTAAAAAAAGGGGGGTATCCTTATACTGCCAGCCAGGGATTTCCAAAGTGGGTGCCGCGGCACTCTGGGGTGCCGTGTTGTTATCACAGAGATACCGCAAAATATCTCGAAGTTTCATAATTATTTTTTAGCACCGCGAGAGCTATTATAAAAAAAGAAACTATTATTTTTGAAAGGAATTATTTCTTTAGTAGCGTAAGAACTAAACACTTAGAGTAGGGCACCACAGATAAATCGTAGTTTGGGAACTACTGATTTAAGCAGTTTAATAATGTTCATATATTAGACAATAAGGAAAAAAATATTACATGAAAACAATAAGAAAAAGTTCTTCTATCTGCTTCCGTTATTTTAAAGACCGATCCACGTTCATTACGCCACAGCATACGATATCGTAACTATGATGATGAGATGAGGCAGATATTGAACAGGAAAGTAACTGTCAAATAATTATATCACAGCAGAGGATATGCACACACGCTTCGGAGCCGGAGATTGTGAGTCCGAATTCCACAGCTGAATGTGTAATTTTAAATCTCAAAGATGCAACAGTGGATGACCAAACGGTGGAACAAAAAGCTGGTCATTCTGAAAAAAAAACATGTCGAAATCAGTTTTTACAATGCGGAAGATCTATATGATTATATATATTTCATTTCTGAATTGGTCAGCTTAACACTGTTGAGATGCATATTGTGCATGGTAAATCAAAACCTCAAGAGGTACGAAAACACTATTATTATATCAAATCCCATATTTAAAAAAACACTAAAAGCTTTTCGTATTTACTGCAAATATATTAAAATAATACAATTTGTAAAATGCGAGACCAACGCCCGATTAATGACATTAACAGGCAAATACACATAAAACTGAGAAATAATTGAAATGTTTTTATTTTGGCATTTTTTTCTTAAAATTTTCTCTATTTTTATGTGATTTTTACTTCAATGTTATGAAAACGGTATAATGGCTTGAATTATAGCGTAGTCTGTTGGAAATGAGTGTGAAATTTTGAACAGTGAAAAGATTAAGTGTCCAAAACTTCACTTTCGTTTTGTTAAAAGAGCCATTTTTCGTATGGCCGTTAGTAATGGAGCGAGTGCATGTTGTCGTGGCTATTAAATTTATTTAAAATTTTCTCATAGAAAGTGATAAATTGCTTTTGACTGTGCAAACAAAAACTTTTGTTGGTGGAAGATTTATAAGTATTTGATTTTATTTTTCTTTGTCAAATGTAGGTTTTTTGTCTGGAAAGATATTTTATTTGTCTTTGGTTATTTTTAATCTTAAATGATACACAATTGTTGGCTTACTATATGATTGTTGAAATTTAAATAGTATTTCTTCCGTAACGTATTTGTTTCTTTTCTAATATACATATAAAATGAAAGATTAGCGTTGCACGGCTTAGAGTCAGATGTTGTAGGTTCGATTCCCACACCTGTTCAATTGTTAACAATCTATATTTACAGGAATAAATTGAGCAGTTGTTTGACTACCAATTCATTCGAATTGCTGACAACCAAGAATCTTGAAATCCATATGCTCCACTTTTGCAGTAGACATGGTAAAAAAAAATCATAATCATCTTCTGACAACAGTTTGATATTTATCTTTAATATATTATATCGACCATAGAAAGGAAAAAGGATGTAACCATCAATTTTGTAAAATAGCATTTATTCGATAATCTCAATGTATACAGCATAATAGATGTTCTACCAAAAGGATGTAAGCTGAGAAAGCTGAATTAGTATCTAAATTTAAATTTCAAGTTTGAAAACAGGATTGCTTGTGAAATTAAAATCCAGGAAAGAGGGCTTCTACCCAACCAATTTTTTTTGGTTTTACATAATTTACTTATTAAATTATTATGAAAATGATTAAATAAAACACCAGTTTTAGCCTTCATGCACTTCAAGGTTGCGTCTATGTAATGCTTCGAATTTGTCACAAAATCGTTAAATAAAAGTTTTTTTGTGTCTCCTATAAAATTTCGTTTGTGTGGGTTACACCCCTTTTCCTTTCAAAAGTCGATATGAATTAACTATAATAATTATTAATGTAATGATGGCTTCAAAACAGTTAATTGTCTATAGTCAAACTAACTAAGTATTTGACCAATTCGTATACGAAAGACAATTGAAGACATTAAATAATATAGGTGTGTTGATTGTATTTGAATGAAAAATTATCAAATAGTTATCCAGTGGCGTCGAATATCACGTTTTATGTTTTTAACTTATTAATATTTAATAAAACCATTTCACATGTTTTATTTTTTTGTTTTTGTTTTACAGGTACGTGGACTGATTATTTATAGAAGACTCAAGTGAATACGGAACTATTGGAAGATATTAATAAAGGTAAGATTTAGTCTTTTTAAAATATGGTTGATAACGCAAAATATTACGTCGATTTGAAGAAATATTAAATGAATGTATATGCTATTGTGAAAAGGATCCGTAAGGATAATAATATGTATTGAATATACTGTCTTGTGAAGATTGACACGTGTCAGAATCGTTGAAATGTGAAGAAAATAATAAATAAGTGAAATGGAAAAAATACAGTTTTTCCTACGGCAGTGGATGGGGTATAGTTATATTATGTATGGATTTGATTATATTTGATATATTGCTTACAAGGTGTAGCACAAAAATTATGTAACATTTTGAGGACCACTCTTTTTTAACATAACAAGACGTTTTTTATAATATTTTCAAATCAGTCGATATTTTTTATCGCAATACCATCTACTTGACTTGAAGACTTGTCCTGTTTTTGAGCAGAATTTATTATTTATCTTTCATTTTCTTCCTACACAGTGTAAAAATGTGCGCTTTGAAATTATATGGATCTTTTAAATGTGAATATATTTTTGTCAGATATTTCCCATGCGAGTTGGTTGTCAGATAATTGTTTAAACCAATGGGCGTTTGATTCCGCATTTTTTAAATTCAGCAGATGTGGGAATTGGACCCGCTTCCTTTCTTAATGGGTGTAAATTTTTCATCCAAACTACAGACTGGGTATATATATTTTATACCATGTTCGTTCCCAAAACGGAGCATATGGATCTCCGCGATGTGAAGACGTCTTGACAGATTATTTTTCCCGAGAATCGTTTGTCAAACAATCTCTCAACCCAATGGGAATCCAGTCCTGCATTTTTCAGACTTTGTAAATCCGACACATGTGAAATCCAACCCGTATTCCCCAGATCGCTTGGCACGCACGTTACCAACTACGCTAACGGGGAGGAGTATATATACTGTTATTTTATACTGGCTAATAAATATCGATGCTATTGATAAATCATTTGTTATATCAATGTTTAGTTTTTATCCAGTTGATATGTGTTACCTCAAGTCAAATAAATTTTAAAACCATGCTCGTTGATATCCATCTGTCTCGATGTTCACGATGTTCAACGGCGACTGTCGATTCTCTATTTAGAAAATCGAAGATATTCGGTGACGAATGCTTCACGTTGCATGAATATTGGGGATGCGAATTTAACTTGCAAATTGGCATGCCTTGCACTATGTTGCCTATGTTTGTGCGAGGGAGTTGTACCGTGTCAGTTTCTAGAATTTCCTATTGCAATTTTGATGAATCGTGAAATCGCACCGTGTCCTTTGTATAACAAAGCTAACTTAGATTCATGCCCTTAAAATATACAATATTAACATAGTTTTATCATTATTTTATACCAAATCGAAGTATTATAAAACTATCTTCTTGTTTATTCTTTCAAAGTAGAGTATATGGGCATCACATGGTGCTTACAGGAATCGTTGTCATCAGCCAGTACTCTTGCGCCCTTCCAAATCGTACTGCATCCCGTAACTCCACCGAATACATCCTATATATAGTATTTAGTGGCTTTCCAGGATGCCAAAAACCTGTTACCCTGAAGAATAAGCAAGTCAGGTTAAGTTTTGCGACAGTATGTAGCTGAGCCAGCTCCAGTGTCGCAATTCTTCATGGTCTCTTCTATTATTTTCTCGTTACGAACAAATCTAACTTGACGCATGCTGTAACTTTGTCTACCACACGAAAACTGGTTCGTGCGTGATATTGTCCTGCGAAAAAACTCATCTGATATTAATACCACATTTCTCCTTGACAATAACCACATATTTAAAAACCATTCAGGCATTAACAACTGTAACGGAATTATCACTAAATATTAAACTAACCCAACCCAATCTTACTTAATGCCTTATCCTTTCTGTATTTATTAATTCTTTAAATCATAGTTTATTTTAATAGTTATGAAATGAGTTAGATACGTACATAATATTGAACTTCGCATCTATGGGTAAAGTTTATAACTAATAATTTATATTCAAACGAGTGTTGCGAATTATCACTATATATATTTTTCAATTTCTTTGATATACGTAATTAAAGGGTCTAAAAGGAAAAGCGCTACTATCCATATCGAAATTATTAAAGTGAGTCAATCATATCATATTAATTACGCAACCTTATAAAATATCTATGACAGTATATTTTAACTCATACGTTCATAGGAAAGTATTGGAATAAGTAATTAGAATGATTTTACCGAATTTATTTGATTTTCTGTGATATTTCTTTGGTGGCGGCGTTTTTGCGTTTAGTCCCCCCAGTTTACAGATCTGATTGTGCCATTGTTATAATGGAAGGATTAAATTACGATCGAACATAATCATGATTATTAAAAAAATCATTGTGACTTTGATATTTATTGCATTTATTTGTTTAAAATTGCAATCATATAACACCCTTGTTAGTTATATGGTAATATTTTTACCGTATACCGCATACGAGAATTTATCGAATTAAACAGTAGCAGTCTATTTTGTCTTGCGAATCTATATTTGAGACAAATTATTTACGTTAACAATCCGGTTTTGTCACTGTAGACCAAGAAAACTCGAAACATTATTTTTTGATACGTGACCGGTGGCATTTTCTTTTTTATTGTGTCGTTCACATCGAACTTAGTTAGTTCGCCACTGGCACTATTGAAAACGCAATATGGATGAACGAATTTCCAATTTAAACATAATTATTTAATTGAAAAAAGCTATCGAAAAGAAAAAAATATCAAAGTTTGTTGTTGAAATATGAAAACAATTAAAAAATAATTGTTCTTCATTTCTCAGGTTGATGAAAAATATTTCAACTTTTTTCTCCGTGTGGGGTAGTTAGTAAAGGATAGACGCAGAACCTCCTAGAATGTTGCTTGCGAATTCTAGAATATCAATAGAATTGAAATAGAATGAGTGGATTCACGATTGCTAATGAGCTAATTGGCTCTCTTGTGGTAAAAAATTGATACGTAAATTGTCGCCGTGTGAAATACTATCTCGTATTCAAGAAAACCGTATACGTAAAAATATCGTATGAATTTGTTACCATGTGAACCTGGCTTTATGATTATAATGCCAGTCCGTTTGTGCATCGTTCAAATGCAATAAATTACCTATCTGTGAAGCAAGGCTATCGTTGTTACTGATCGCATACTGTCAATCAAGTCCCATTGCAAAAGCAATCAAAACTGTTACTCACGTGTCCTCGACGGATCTCTAATAATGCGAGATTGATTGTACCCTACATATTGTAATGGCTGAGTAACTACATCGAGTTTCAGATCAATAGATCATAGAAGACATATTCCTAGTTGTTTTATGAGTCACACCATTGCGATTAGTGATAAAAATATTCCATATTCACATGAAATATACGGTGAGTTTTATATTCTAGGCCTAGTTTGTTTCACCATTATTTTGATTTGGCTGTCATTTGTCAATTCATATTCAAGTTATAGAAAACGGTCGTTAAAAATATATTATGGACCACAACGCCGTGACAACGTATTGAAACTTTGAAGAAAATTAAATTTTATTTAAATAATTGTTAATTTTTTTGCGGAAAATCATGATGCGCGACGAGTCACATTTCGACTTGGCTGATTTTATTAATAAACAGAAAAACCGCTATTGGGGCACTGAATCACTCGATTGATATGTATTGTCCTAGAACTACTGTGCGGTGCGCTATTTGGACTAGCGTAAATTTTATTGTGGATCTAGAGGCAGTGCCGTAACAGTTAGTACTGATGTTTTGTGCCCGAATTGAATCAATTGGGTTTTCAGTATATGTGCCTCCAACAAAACGGTACAGCTCATGCTACGATGCAATTTTCGACACACACACACGCACATCGGCCTGGAACATAAGATGCATCCTTTGTAAATATAAATATTGATTGGTATTTAAAAAATAATTTGTCAACGAAATCATCAATTATTATGTATAGTTACGTACCTCGAAAGTATAAATCATCATGTCCATTTTTTCTAAAAACTACTTGAAACACAAACTTTTTCGTCTGTTGTATAACTTTTTCTATATTTAATAAATTCGGTTTAATATTTAACAGAATTATTGGTATATAAAAGGGCGCATATCAATTTTCGTAGTGAGACAAAAAGTTTTTCTGCTCTCTTGTAAAGTCGTTTAAATATACATGATGCCATTCGCCTCCGAGTCCAGAATGATTTTTATCCAATTAATGTTAGTAAAGATGGTCAAACATTGAATGGTTTAGAATTAATAGTGAACAATACACATAATAAGAATTTTGAAAAACAGCATTAATACTATATAGTTTGATGTGTTCAGTTTTACATACTAAAATATACATGGGTTTATTTTTAAATTTGTAAATCTTCATGTGAACTGGTTTATGAATTGATTTCCGTAATAAATTCCTAGCCGATATCATTAATTATTAATTATTAACATACCATATTTTTTATGGATAATGGTTTAGATTTGTTACATTACAATTAAATAAAATACTTTTAAATTGCAGTACAGAATATCCTGTTGCATAATTAAGTGAATTTAAATTGTCGATAGTTCTCTTCGAGTAGTAAATTTAAAATATTATTTGCGAAATGTTAAATGAAATAATTTAAATAATTGCAATCAGCGAACTGTTTATATGAGCGCATTAACAATGTATACGTCAATATAAGTTTCATTTAAAACTATATGCTGTGTATAAGCCGGTATTGAATGTCAAGCTTATCAAGGTGAGCTATTAAATCAATTGAATAATAATATAAATGATGATCTGATGTAAGTGTTTCGTAATAGATACCAATTAATGCTTATTGGCCACCCTATTTGGAGATTGGTGAGCAGTGCGCTTAGATGCTGTAAGGTCTAGATTCAAATGCCGCAGTTGTATAATATTTTTGAATTTAAAAAATGCATACTATTGTAGATATGAAATAGATGTGTAATTGGTTGTTAATTAACTCTCGTATAAATTAAAACATTACGAGATAATTCATCATATTGTAGAGTACGCGTGCTGTAGTTTTGAGCTGATTTGGCTTAAAAATATATTTAAAACTTGTCATTTTCATTCTGAGTTGTATCGCATTATTATGAAACATTTTGTTATCATGTTTGCTCTAAAAAGTGTGAAAATGCTGCTCTAAAAATGAAGTAAATGGATCTCCGTATTGTGAAGACTAGTTTTCAAGAGAATTGTCTGTTAGATAAGTCTTTAATCCAATGGGGATTCAGCCCTGCATTTTTTGGTGTTCAAAATTCGGCAGATGTAGAAATCAAACCGTCTTTTATTAGCGGCCCCGAAGCTGGAACCAGAGATATATACTGCCTTCAATATTTACCGTACGTATTATTTAAAAATGGCTAGATGCAAAACAATTGATAGCATTTTTCGCTGAAATCACGAACGAGAATATATCGCTATTTATCAGTAAAAGGTTTAAACTACTACAAGTAAAGAGTTGATCAATATGAAAACTATAAAATTTTCAGTGAAAATGTAATTAAATACAATTATATGTCTATTATAAAATATTGAATGAAAACCTCAAATTTGTAGAATCGAATATTCTCTCAATACACGCGGTGAATTCAATCACTACCCTTTCAAATGAAATTTATGCGTGGAAATTGCAATCAGATTAAATTCATCATATACCCAATAAAGCTCTATCTGTGATGCAATGTGAATTCTACTTACGTTCTCTGATACATCGTTTGGCGTAGACTGTTCTACAGTGGCTACGAAATGCTACGAATGGCTACGGATAGGTTTAAATCAATGGGATGAGGTTAATATAAATGCTTGTTTAGATTACTATAGATTATATATATACAGTTTCTGGTAGCGTAGATAGTAGTACTGCTTAGAAAAATGGGTAATGCGGGTTTGATTCCCCATCTGCCGGTTTATAAAAATCCAAAAATTGCAGGAATGGACGCTCATTATCTGAAAACAATTCTTGTGAAAAAATAATCTGTCAAGACGTGTTCACATTGCGGAGATCCATATACTGTATATGTTCATATGCTCCACATTGACAGCAAACGTGGTATAATATATGTATATATTATATTATAGATCATTAGCTTAATTACCCAGTTTTGCCTAGAATTAATTCAAACTTATCCTTTTTTTAAATTAATTTTATTCATTTCGTCATTACAATAAATACTTGGCTCTTTAAATTATATTTAGTCTCATATTGATCATTGGCGGTGATATTAAAAGTTGAAAGTAAAATAAAATAATTAACGTATAAATACAAAGACGTGTGAAAATTTCACGTTGCTTCTGTTCTCTGTCTGAAGAGAGTTCTTGTGGCAGACGAAAAACACATGTTTTTTATATTTTATAATAAATATAACATGTGTTTAAATGGATGTATATTGCCGCTTAAGATTTAATATATATTCTTTTTTATTGTGCTTCCACATTTTAATATTAATTTTTCAATTATTAATAACTAGATTATAGTCATAAAAGTAAACAGGGAAATTAAATTCAATATAATCAGCAGGCCATTAATAATTCTTACTGTCAATTTGTGAGGGGTAGGTTCACATCTCATTCACTGCAGATTGGCGGGTGGCTTGGTAAAGCCTCCGCTGAAAAAAACCCGCCCTAAAATTCATTAGCGCATTTGTTAGCACTAATGATTGTGGGGATTTAAAAGGTAAATTCTGCATTATATTGAATACGCTGTCGTGTCAACTGTTGGCTTGTGTGCAATTTTTTTTCTATTTGGCAAAGAGCATCGCAACAAAATCTTATCTCATTTTCACTAAAATGTGTCACACTTTTTTATTCCTTCATATCTACTGCCTATATAGAGCTTATAATATCTACAAGATTTTCTGACAGTCGATTTATACCTCGCAAGCCATCCTAGTATATATTAAACGAATATATCTTATATAAATAATATTAATAATTAATTATTAATACTTATTATTAATCATTAATTATTATAAATATTTATTATATATTAATTTGAAGAACAGAAAAGCTAGCACCTAATTCTATAACTGACGTATCATGTACGCATATTATATACACATTTATATTTTTTTAAATACGCAATTGATCATAGTCAAGACAATGTATTTTTTACTTTAGCAATGTTCCTATCATATATGAAGTACGTCGATCTCAGTAATTTGAAGTCTTCTCATGAAAAATTGTCATTATGAATTTATTTTATCAGCTAATTGTCAAACTTCGTCTATTGACCATCCAATCCTCATAAAGCTGCGAGATTTCAGCATAAGATTGTGAATACCTAAGAACTTCGGCTAAACATTATTACAAGTTTTACATTAAAATTTAATTGATTCACATACCAAATTATAAATATAACACAGATAGATAAAATTATACGAATACATCTTTCAGGACGGTGATGAATACCCCCAGATACTTCTCAGTAATCAAAGCATAAAACGCTTACATCGAATCTTCACAAGAACAGTGACAGTATATTACATTAAATTAATTATATATGCTGATGCGTTTGTCTAAGAACTCACCCGAGCAAGCTCACCTGTTCTAGTCCCCATCTGACTCAAAATTTTCACTGTTATTTATAAAACGTAAGTGTCAAAAATTGATTTGCTTAGACGAAATAATAAATCGATGTTAAATTAACGAACAATAAATTATATTAACTAACGATTTGTAAAAAGTGACGAGCTTTATCCCATTATTAATATCTTGAGTTAAAATAATATATTGTTTTATATCTGTGATAGTTTTAACTATAAAACTACGAACTGAAATCTACTGTAATCTTAATAAAAATAGGCTTTTTTGTGTGCATCAAAGTGCCGCATTGTTTCAAGCAACATTTTTCGTGAGCGAGATTTTCGGGGAAATTTGGAAAATTTATTTTTCCTTAAGTATAGTCGATTTAGTTAATTGAATAATTCGTCAAGATTCCAAACAGAAACATCTCCATTTATTTCATTCACGTTTTTAATTATTCCTATAATTGATCCATTAAATGTTATGAATACTAAATATTACGGAACGCAAAGAAAATCTAAATAATTATATATAACAGTAACAATAAAAACTGGAAAAATTCTCGATAAAATATAAAAATACGCAGAACGTCAATTGAAGATAATTTATGTAGCCGTAGTTTTAAGTTATTTGAATTTTAGTTTTATTATTGTAGTACTTGAAGCCGATGATGCAGTTCTTGCAACGGCTCGTAAAGACGCGTATTCCTAAGGGTATTTTAACCCAAATTAGGCATCCGATTCATTAACTTTAACAAATCATAATGCATATACATTGGTTCTAATTGTCCTCGTGGCTAAATGAGAAGGTTGTTTGCTTTGATACTAGCCTTTGGATCCGAATGCTACGGTTGTAAGAGAATTTACGAAAAAATTAAGATGAAGGACTGAATTCCCAAAAATTTGATCGATTGATTGGCCGACAGATAGTTTTCGTGAAAAAAGTCATTATATATTGAAGATATATATATATATATGTATTGATGAAAGTCGTTTATTGGAGAGATCCATATGTTTATAGGATGATCATATATGAAATGGATGTTATAGGATGGAGGATGAGAGGATATAGCTAAAAAATATCAAAAATGAACACTGATGGACAGTTTGCATGAGATTTTTTGTCTCCGAAAATGTACAGAAGTTTGTATCGTTTGTCCTGTTCGATGTGATTCTTTAGTATATTTACGAGTAGCGTTGGCATAATGTAATTATACTATCGACCATATAAAGAAGAAAGGGTATAATTATCATTTTTTTCGATAATCACGGTGCACATCGCTTAATACACGTTATATCAAAAGGATGTAAATTGGAAATGCTAAATCGTTATCAAAATTTAGATTTTAAGCCAGAAAAAAGGATGACCCAACAAATTTGAGACCAAGAAATAGGCTTCCGCAACATCAATTCTAGCAATTTTTCGTAAATAACTTTAATAATTGAATTAATATCAGATTGGGTAAATAAAACCCAATTTTAGTCATCATGTGCTTCAAAGTGGTGTGTGTTTAATACTTTGACTTTGACTCAAAATCATTTAATACACGTTTTGTGTGGCTCCTGGAAAGTTTTTTCTGTGCTGGTTACGTCCTTTTTGCCTTGATACAGTTGATGTGTTATTATATACGGCTTATTAGTTTTTGAATATTTTGTTTGTTTTCAAAGTTGTGCATATGAATCCATTAATTGTAATGATATTCATTTGAGAAATGGAGTATACTATCTCCATTTCTCAAATCATCTACAGTATGAAGTCTGTTTCGCGCGATCTGATTGTCAGCCGATTATTTAAGCCATTGAACATCTTGTTTGTCATGCATTTTTTAATTTAAAAAACTTGGCAGTTGTGAAAATCGAACCCACAACTTCCGCCACTGAATTGCGAGTTGAGGATTCGTTCACTGGGTTGGATTGTATTATATACAAAACTTTGGTTATACTGTAAATATTTGACTGCGTTAAAACAATAATGTCGGAAGATTTTATCTTGAGAACATAAAATAAAGTAAACGTAAGAATAGGTTTGTATAGTATAATGTAAATGCAAAAAAAACTTTTAAAAAAGCAAGTTAATAGTCTTGCGGTAGAAATATTTACTTTTACATTTTCGGGAAAGGTTCTGCATGACCGGAAAAGGGGAAAAGGTATTATTTAATCGTAGGTAGTCTGTGCGCGGTTTATGCGTGTGTGAGTGGCTGGTTGTGTGTGTGTGTGTATTTTGTCGACGAAGAATATTGCTTTTGTAATAATAAAAGGGTTTCTCTTTATAGTAGAGAATGACCCCATTTGATAAAGTGAGCAGTGCTGCTGCTGAAAATTGTATCAACGAATTGCCGGTGGAAAGTATTTAAATTTTTAATGGGGCGAATTTCGTCTCGCTACATCGGTGCGTAATGAGTCTTATATATAACGGCACTGAGATTTTTTCGGATTGCGTGCGTCGGCTGATAACAAATTTCTAACCTGCAATACGCCATTGACATGCCGGTATGTCCGATCGTGACTCACTCAAGACGCTAAAAACACACCGGCGTGCTATCTGATATCTATGAATACTGCTATATTAACTTTTCAATTATTTCAATGAAGACTACTTATATTATAACGATACCTCTTGGGTGGAAATTTAACAAACTAAATAGTCCATGAATTTTTACGGATTTTTGAGAAACTTTTTAACACTATTTGTTGCCATTTTATGAGTTATTTTTGTAAAATGCCTCTGATTTTCATGCACAAACCTGATTTTTTTTCTTTTGACATCACTCTCACAACTTGTGTTACTAAATCTTAAATTAAATCTTCCCGGTAACGTGCGCGCTTAGCAATCTGAGGAATGAGAATTCGATTCTCATATCTGTCGGATTTTTAATAATCCAAAATTGTAGGACTGGATACCTATTGGATTGAGCATTTGAAACAAACAATTTCCGTAAAAAATAATCTGTTAAGGTGTCTCCGCATTGCGGAGATCCATATGCCTTACTTCCGGAGTGAATACCTTCGCACTATGTAGTTTTATATGCTCCATTTTGGGAGCAAACATGGTGTAAGAACAAGAAAGAAAATAGGAAAAAATAACTAGATGCATTATTTAACGAGTAAGAGATATGTATTAGAAGCCCATAATTGGAGTCTTTCATTTTTTTAGTGTGTAAAAATATAAAGTATATAACACGTGCTTATATCCTTTCTAGAATATTCATTTTTCAAGTGCTCTTAATATTTTTTTTCTAAAATTTACAATTGTGTTATATAAATTTTGGTGGAAATAGATTTTTAATTCTAAATTATTTAAAACTTGTAAACTTCCATATGTGAGATCATTGTTAGCGA
>JAGVSQ010008810.1:0-14091 GCA_022683975.1 Rhyacophila evoluta | reverse complement strand
AGAGATCATCACGCTCGCCGTATGACGCCGCAAACTTTTTGGAAGCAATGAAATTCGCCCTTGAGGCAACCAAGTCGGATGGCCCGATAGGTCCAAAAGCTGGTTGGACCTACTTGGGCAACTCTTCCCGCTCCGTACGCATTTTTGTGTTGACACCGACATTGGAAAAAGGCTACAATTTTTAAATGTGCAAGTTTTAAATCATAAAAACAGTTGGTTCATTGAATTTAAACAAAGGCACCTCCAACCCACGGCGCAGCACTGCAACTAATCCCCACGATAAAATACGTAACCTTCGTTTATGTGTGTGAAATAAAATAATGTTTTAATTTCAATACAAGATATCTTAATGACTGAAATTAATTGCCTAGCTAATATGTTAAAAGATACTAAAAACTAAGTGTCTGGAATGTTAATCAATTTCTAAACGCAGACAGTGGTATGTACTATATTTATTTCTAGCAATTAAAAATCAATCATTTCGTAAATCCCGTGAGGATGTTTAACTAGCTTTAAACAAATGCAGTTTGGTGGATCTCTTTTTACTATTTTTAGAAGTATCAACTGTATAATATATATTCGATGGTAGAAAGGAAAAAAGATGTAACCTTCAGTTTTTCAGAATAGCTATCGATAATAATTACAATGTGTTTAACTTAACACAGGTTCTATTAAAAGGATATAAGCTGCAAATGCAAAATCGATATTTAAATTTAGCTTCTAGGTTTGAGAAAATGATAGTGATATTTGCAACCAGAAAAAGGACTTCCACCACATCAGTTTTATTGGTTTTTTTTCATTTATTAGAGTGGGTTAGTAAAATACCAGTTTAAGTGTCTATGTGCTTCAAGGCTGTGCCTATTAATATATTAATATTTTTACGTTGACCCAAAATAATTAAATGAACGTTTTTAGGCATCGTGTAAAATTTGTTCTGCCGGTTACGTCCTTTTATTTAATATAATCGATATGAATTTCCGCAATATAAAGACAAATTTACATGGATCATCTTTATAGCTCTAAATGCACAGCCGCGCTGTACTAATGTCCTTATTATGCACCGCACAAAAGCGCTTGAATATTATGGGCGCTTTCTTATAAGAAAAATGAAATAAATTTGCCAGTATTTTCTACTGCTAATGATATTTGCTTAATTTAAACAACTTTACTATAAAAAAATAAAGTACTTATATAAAATACTCAGAAAAGGTCTCGGAAGTTAAAATAAATAAATCACTAAAAATATATTTAATAAACATGTTTAAAAGGCAGTCTACACAGGGGCGCCTTTTAACCACGGCGCGGGACTGCCTAAATGGCTCTTGACATCTTCGAGCTGACTTATCTGGTCTTCTCTATAGTATAATCTCCATTCTTTGATGAATTCTTTACGCCAAGATCTGCTTACCCCTTTATTCAGTTACTAAATCCAAAGCATACGTTACTATTTAAGCTAAAAGACGATTGGTTTGAAATAAACTGTACCATGCGTAAGGATACAGTCCATCCAACATGCGTATAGCATTATAATGGCTCTGTTATACGTTTAATATAAACTATTGACGTAATAGATAAATGTATATCACATTTTAATTATTTATTAATTTAAAAAATCATACAAGTCAACTTCGTTTCGTATGCATCCAAAGAGAAACGGTTTTACGAACATTACATCAGCGCTCTCTAACACTCTCTAGTTTTTCAATTTGTATTGATACATCTAACATGTTACATTTATGATGTTGTCATAATTTTTGATTATTTTTTTCTTTTCTTCCTTTAATTACTTTTTGTATACTTTGCATTAATAAAAACTCCAATGTTATACCACTCAAAAATACATATAAAAGCAAAATTATAATCAATTCAAAATATAGTTGTAAATTTAAAAATGCGATAAAAAAATTGAGACTGCAGCACGATAAAGCTATGTTATCTTGTATCCAATACGCTGTAAAGCCAATATAATTAATTTTATGATTTTATTTATTTAAATGTACGTACTAAAAAATACGCAAAACAAGATAATTATCAACTTGCCTACCAGATTTTTATCAATTTAAAAACACTGCTCTCGCAAATTTATATTTGTTTATCGGTATATCAGACAGTGTTTACAAAATTTAATAATGTTAACATGTATACCACTAATAAACGTAATTTATTGTATCGAATGAATTATGAAATACCTATTTGTATTCGTAATCAGCAACCGTTATTAATTTTTCAGCTAGGCAAAAAAAAACTCATAAGATTGAGGTCATATGTAATGATGCTGTCTATCGTGCGGTCAATACAACTGATGATATCACAAAGATGAGTATTTATTGTTTCAAATTTATTTTGTGAAATAAATATGATTTCTTGCATTCAATATTAAAATTTTATTTATTTATCACGTGGTGACAGTTGATTGACTGCGATGAAAGTTTAATGTTGTATCTACCCTTCAAAAACATTATTTTTGGTAATCATTTTAACATTATACATGATAATATTTATAGTTGACCCATTTTCTACGGAGTGGGTTGTAGTATAAGAATTGGTGAATATTTGCAGTGACGGGACGAGACATAATTCTTGGGTAGATTTTCTTGGATACTCTTAAAATTTTTTGGAAGGAATTTTTACAAACACATTTCACCTTCGGTAAAATCTATGTTATAATCATATCGACTGTGGAAAGGGAAAAAGACGTAACCTACACAGAAATGGTTTTACAGGAAACACAAAAAACGTTTATTGTATGATTTTGTGCTAGGTCAAAATATCAGATAGACACAAAATTGAATTGCATGAAAACTTACACTGTTATTTTATTTTAGTTTTATAATTTTAGTTTTATAATTTATTTAAAAAAACAATAAAATTGATTAGGTGGGAGCTCTTTTTCTTAGCCGCAAATTTCAGAGGCCATCTTTTTTTAAATATAAAAGGTAATTTAGATACTAATTCGCAATTCTCATCTTACATACGTTTAATAGAATGTATATTAAGTTGTATACGTTATGATTATCGAATAGAAGATTTTCTGAAAAATTGAGGATTACGTCCGTTTTACTTTCCACAGTCGATATGCAACATAAGGTTATCTAATTAATTATTTTATAGTTACTGGCGTAAAAATAAACGAAACCTTTATTTCGTTTAAACTAATAAATAATGTCTCTATAAAATGTATCATAACTAGTATTTATAAATATTTACATATTTTATTGACTAAATTAAAATTATTATGCACCCTACAAAATGAAGTTCTTCTGCCACGTTTAACCCAAACGTTTTATGACAAAAATGAATATTAATCTACAGTGGATTTCACAAGAATTTGGCTATTTTAAATTCAGTTTATACTATTGCATACAAATTATATACACAATGTTGAAGCATCCATGTCTGACAATTTGTTTGATTTTCGTCGTATGATTTTTCCCAAACCCAAAAATTAAATTCATACTAGTTAGTTTGCTTTTTGCTTCATGGTATTAAGTGATTTTTTTTTTTATCTGGTATCAATAAATGAAGAAGTAATTTCTTAAGAAAATTGGACCTAATCAAAAAATCTGTTGTTCATTATATTATACTTGAAGCATTGGCGTGGTCTTATTTATCATCGAATGCTGATAGCAGTGAAGCTGAGTCAAAGAGAAGTTCGGCCAATTATGAAATCATTCCTTTTACTAATGAGACCACAAATAAGATTTAGTACTCGAACGTTTCAGTTGAATTACAAAGGTGTGATTGGACAATGTGATTTGATTTCTATGGGAGACAATATTATAGCTCTAGAAATTGTGCCACGTAATGTCAAATAAGAAGATGTAACTTTCGTAACTACTGAATAAAAATAGTTTTTATAAGATAAAAGTCATCCACTTTTTAGCAGACGATAATTAAATCCATAAAATCTCTGTCTTTCTCTTTGAAAGGGTTGAGATTACGCAAATAAGCTCGCTATTTGAATGGTAATAGTTGGAGAAACCTTTAATTCCATGCGAAATGTGCGGGACTCCTTGTGAAACCGAATGATGCTTGTACAATGCATGCATTCTGTCAGTGCTGCTCTACAGTTGCGAAATATGGTACTAAACAAAGACCCAAAGCAACCTAATTCTAAACTTTGAGAACAGATGCTTGCAGCGGATTCTGGCGTTATGGTTTGTAACGAGGAGATAAAAGAACGAACCATGCAACTACTTCTTACTGACAAGATGAAGCTCTGACCTCCTGACCTGGATCGGCCAGTTTTAACCTGATCTGCATATTCTTCGACCCGACCAGTTTTCAGCGTCCCGGAAAGCTACTACATACTATGTATACAATGTATTCAGTAGAGTTACGGGACACAGGTATGACCTAGGAAAGCACAAGAATACTGGCAAGAATACTTCTTGGGGATGGCATATGGTGTTAATATGCTCCACTTAGAGAGTGGATGTGTAAGTAAAAGAAGAAGAGTATTATCAACGACTTGTAAGTTTTAAATACACATAATAAATTACTCGATTTCAGAAAAAATGAATTATATGATACACAAACGCAAGTAAGATTAATTGTGAAGTTTAAATTACAACACAATACGAATGTTTGTTAAGAGTTGTATTCAAATGTTTCTCATAATTAGTAGATTACTCGAAAAGGTGTTTTATTTTAATATCTGTTGCATTAACTTAAGTTAATAACACGGTCTGGCAATTCTATAAACGAATGGGCATAATAGAAAGAATAAAACAAATAAAAACAAAGTCGGAGCCATTTTTCCTTTGTAAAAAGCCAGTGGCTCTGTTAATTTGACAACAGTAACATAATTTCATAACGACCTGATGATCCTAAGATCCCCGAAAGCTGATAAGCGAGTGCGTTAATAAAATAATTTCCTTCGAATTTGGTGGTAAATGTACCAGTGACGTAGGAAATGTCCGATTTTTATTATAGTGAATTCATATTAACATGTATCGATAGAAACTGCAATATATTAATGAAAGTCCTAACAAAATTTTCAAAATAAATTTCCGGTGGATTCCTACATTACCACGCGGTTCTATTATACAATACTACTTTTGATTTTATTTCATTTATTTGAAAAGAAATATAATAAATTTGTATTCCACATTTGAGAAGAATAACATACTATAAAATAAAAATAATGATGTTTTCTTATTAAAAGTTTAATACTGTTGTTTTTCAATTTGTTTATAATTATTCAGTGATTTTCAAGGCCATACCGTCACAACACAATTCAAAGCTTTTTCAGTTTTGTCTATTTAAAATTTAGCTTCAGTCTTGGTGAAATAGTTTTTTTTTAATATGGTTTTTATGTATTAGTAACCGTGCGCGCCTAGCAATCCGGGGAATGCAAGATTTTCAATAATCCAAAAATGTATGACTGAATGCCCATTGCGTAGTGCAATTATCTAACGAATAATTTTCGTGAAAAATAATCTGTCAAGACATCTTCACATTGCAGAGAAACATATACTCCACTTTCAGAGTGGATATCTCATACTGCGTGGATCCATATGCTCCAGCTTGGCAGCGAACATGGTATAAAAAAATCTTTCAATTCACTTTTTATTAACGTTTAAATTTAAAATCACCAACGCATTATAAAAATAATACATCCAAATAAATTTAAAAAAAACGATATAGATAATCTTTTAGTATCGAAAAGCTATGACACTTTCAGAAACTTTTATTAGCTCTATAAAAAGGATGCTTTGTTCGCTTCCTTTTCTGTATTCAATTTGTACGCCACTGATAAAAGCAGCCAACAGATTGTTTCCCTTCCGCGTGCTTTAACATGCTTTTGTGGTTTTACATAATTATTTGATGGCTTCATCAGGACGGGAGGGTCAGGAATTCTAGGATGAGTTATAGTCATGGGTACACAGGACTTTAAAACTATAGGTATATATTTGCTATATGAGTGTATCAATATTTTTTCTACAACAATTAAAATAAAACCGTTAGTCTGATTATTATTTATGGAACAAGGAGTTCGATACTTTAATAAATTTAAAATCAACTTTAAATTACAACTGTATTCTGTTTGCATTCATAACGAGTCCAATAACTGGCGTGAACACGTATTGTGGATGCCTCCATAGCCCTACGTGTCTATTTATCATACTATCAGGTTTCATCGACCTATACTAGTCGTAAGCGGCTGATAGTCACCATCCAAAGCAGCAATTCTCAACCTGGGTCCATATGCCCTTCTGGAGGAACTCAGAGACCTTAAATGGAGGCACAAGCCAAAATTATTTTTTAGGAAGGCTTGGTAAACTCTAGGAAAGGCACAAACGGAATAAAATTCAAAGTGAAAATACATTATTCGAGCTAAAAAAAACGAGAAACCGTACTTACTATTACGAAAAAAAATCTCAGTCGAAAAATTTATTGAAACTCAAAATATGGCCGCGGTCCCAAAAAGATTGAGAACCGCTGATACATTTTTTTTTGTTTTTCAAATATATATTTATATATATATATACCATGCTTGCTCCTAAAGTAAAGCATATGGATCTACACAGTGTGAAGACGTCTTGACAGATTATTTTCTTGAGAATTGTTTGTCGTACAATTGCTCAACTCAATGGGCCCAGTCCTGCATTTTATGATTTTTTAAATCCGACAGATGGGGAATTGAACCCGCATTTCCCGGATTGCTAGGCGCGCACACTGCGAACTACGCTACCGGAGAGATAACTAATAGCGGTAAAAACAAAATTCAAAACAAGATGACTACTGGGCCGAATTATTGATCAACAACCAATTCTACCAACAACAATCTAATTTTAAATTGATATTTATCTGTTCCATACTTGAAACAAATATTATTAAAATAGAATTAAATAAAACGCGAAGGAATTTAAATGAGATATTTTATTGCCTTATAAAATTTTTATTTTCAAAAATATTTTTTATTTTGATGATTTCTTTTAAAAATGGTTTATTTAAAGAATTTTAACGCAAACAATTTAATGTTCGTAACTATTACTTTACGTAAACATTCTGTTATATTTTTTTATTTATCATAAAATCGAAATGTTTCATAAATAAAATTGCATAAAATTTGAATTAAAAAAGTGTATCCGGATAATATAGCGCTCCCGCATTCGATTAAGACATATAACATTAAATGGCCAAGTAAAATATCATACATATTTATTTCCGTCGTTATCCATTATTTTGGGCTATTCTGGAATCAACCACCCAACTATACTGCAGGGTTGTCACTAACTCTCTCTATCTTTCTCTCTATCATAATTTAATTTTATATTACTTTCATATCTGAAATCTTTTTTTAAAACAATTATTCTTTTAGTTGTATATCAAGGTGGACTCTCGGTAATGGTACCATTTATAAAACATTACGCATTTATATCTTATAAATGTAAAATTATTAAACCGATTTAATTATTTATGCTATTTTATTTACTAGAAAAATTATCTCTTTTCAACTAGCGTATATTTGACGAAAGATGTATAATGATAATCAAAGTCAAAACCTTTATCAGCGAAGCATATGCTTACCTTTCAGCCATCAGAACCTGTTAGGTCCGTTAGCGCAATAGGTGAGACCACCAGCAGCTTTACTCTAAAATACAATTTATCAACACATATGAGCATCAACCACGTGCTTATTTTCAACTAACGCAAAAGTATACTGAAACAAATGTAAAAATCCACATTCAATAATAAAAGCCGCATATTTATTTCAACAAAAAAAATAAAGACTTTAATCGGAAGCTTCTGTCTCATCCTCCTTACTCTCCAGATTTTGCTCCTTTAATTGTCATTTTTTCTATAGTGCTTCAAATTTTGTTATTGGGAATGATAATAATATCAAAGATAATGTTAAAAATATTTCTAAATTTTTTCGTATTAAAATTTTTATTATACCCAACATTTATTTTACACAAATGGAATCAAAAAAATTAAGGAAAGAATAATAAGGAATTTGGATAAAATAATGAAGGAAAAAATTTATCAACAAAAAATATGCATTGTTTTAATCTTTTTGAATAGTACACTGAAATTTATGAACAAAACTATTATTTTCTAGAAAACATATACAAGTGGTAACTCTGTTAAATTTAAAATGTCTACGGCTATTCTTTGGATATATTTAAAATAAATAATACATATATATATTCCACTATAACAAAATTTGTAAGAGAATATTTCGAACACGTATTTTTTGTATAAATTAACCACATAACATGTTTTTCAATGTTTATTTTTGTTTTCAATATTAATTTCTTCTGCTGGTTTGGCTCACTTTGGAAATACATTCTCTTATATATAATAGATAGAATATAATAGAATATATTTCAGTGGCAACCCTGTAAAAATAATTATACAGATACTAGACACTTCATCATCATTAGGCACCGTCCTTGGTACAAACATTAGACCGACACGATTGGACGGGGGTGTAAAACGGCGCACGCATGCGTGAAAATTTAATTGCCCGCCAATTAATATGCTAATCCCAACCAACTGGTATGTGGCCCAGTACATCATGAATACCTATCGAAGATCTAAAACAATGGGCATCTGATACTATCAAGTCATGGATCTGTAGACTCAGAATTAGACCCTTATTACGGCAAAACTAGTTTTTTTTTATAAAATTTGTCTCGATTTCAAAAAGATAAATATTAATACAGATGGACCAGAAAATGTGGTCAATATCTACCCACTGAATCCTTACAACCGTTTTAAGCAGGCGTATTCCAGAATCCTGGTCCTACTTTATTGAGGGGAACTTCATCAGAGAAAATATGAATCACCAAAGATTAACATGGTAATATACTCAAATACATATTTGGAAGTTTAAAGATAGGATCTTTTCGTTTTTAATATGGGCTTATACCATGATATAACGATCATTCAATGCTCTCCAAAAGTGTCATGGAAGCAGTTTCCCAATTTTTCTTTGTTTTAAATATTTTTGTTTTAACTATCTATTTTTCTACTACTACTTCTATCCACTTCCCGTATTCAGCATATCAATGTCTTAATTTGCAAACCAGCTAACTCCACCTATGGTTAAAAAACGATTTTGACGCCATTGTATTCAAATTTAATTGTTCTAAAACCCACAGAATACACAAAACTCACAAAAAAATGAAATAGATAAAATCACTAGCACACGCCAACCAACTCCATACAATCGCCCATGCACTCATCAAAGTTTTTCGTTGCTCCTGAACATTTTACACAAACGGAATTGACTAGTTAACAGATTAAGCCATCGATATAATAGCCACGTGGCGCTTCGCCGATTCTCTATCATCCACCAATAGCCTTGCATCCATCCAGATAATGGTAACATCCCGTACGGTAACTGCTTATCAAATTCCATAGATAGTTATCCATTGTCTTTAAGAATGCCAAAATTTTCCAGTTGGACGAGGAAATATACCATTTTACCAAGTCCGCTCATAAAGCTCACAGTAGTGTTTGTCCGAGAATAGAGCCCAGGGATCTACATCATGTGAAGGTTTCCACCCCACATATGAAGTATCTCGATCTTCTCAATGTGAAAAATGTTTAGATTTTTTTTTATATTACTTGGATAAAATACTGATTCCCTTAGAAGTATTTAAATAACGAGAATGATGCTGAATAAGTTACCCTGGGAGAATTTCGGCTAATTTGTGATAATTAATATCTACAGATTTTTCGCTTTTTCTAAAGCTCTATCAAGTACGAAGCTTAATTCATTTGATCATGGACTCAGCTGCTTCTAATAATTTATTAGTATTTATTCCACTTCTCACTTTCCAGTGGTAATTTTATTGCCTGCTGGATAACAGCTGTCGGTTTGTTTACGTCGT
Source organism: Rhyacophila evoluta (assembly GCA_022683975.1). Classification (NCBI taxonomy): domain Eukaryota; kingdom Metazoa; phylum Arthropoda; class Insecta; order Trichoptera; family Rhyacophilidae; genus Rhyacophila; species Rhyacophila evoluta. The sequence goes on along the minus strand of JAGVSQ010008810.1, from coordinate 4,243 downwards.
CTAATCAAACAATTGAGAGAGAGCCGCATCACGATTCACGGTGGACAGTGACCATTTACTTGTGTATGGCCAACGGAAGCAGCCATAATGTCCACTAAACCATGGGTTGTCACTTTCAATTTTAAATACCCAAAATTTACTATTTTTAATAATTTAGTGATAACGTTAGTTAATTAATTGTTATAGATTAGCGTACGCATCTGGGGAATGCGGGCTTGATTCCCACGTCTGCCGGATTTTAAAAACTCCGAAAATTCAGTACTAGATGACTATTGGGCTTGTGAATTGTTGGACAACAATTAGAAAAATATATTATATACCATGCTTGCTCCCAAGTGAATCATATGAATATATACAGTGTAAAGATATCCACCCCGATACTGGAGTATATGGATCTCCGCAACGTGAAGACTTATTATTTTTTATATACAGATTATTTTTCACGAGAATCGTTTATCAGACAATTGCTCAACCCAATGGGCATCCAGTCCTGTATTTTCAGATTTTTAAAATCCGACAGATGGGGAATCAAACTCACACTCCCCGGATTGCTAGGTGCGCACGCTACCACCCACGCTAACCGGGGAGACAGCCGGGACAACAAATACGCGCGAAAAATAATCTGTCAAAACATGTCTTTACACTGCGAAGATCCGTTTACTCTTCTTTCGGAGCGAACATATTTACGCTGCGTAGATCAATATGTTCAACTTTAAGAGCAAACATAGTGCATATAAAAATATCTCGTGTCTCTGATGATCAGGGTCACTATATAGGGTGCGTTTTGTGTCCCAGGCCGGTGAAATAGTTTCTTGCAAAATTTGTATCATAGCACGAGCACATATGCACATTATTAGAAATTTATATGCACACTATATGGCAGAGGTTTACAACCTGGGAGGCCCGGACCATTGCCAGAGGAGGCGCTAATTTTTAAAAATATATTTTTATAATTTAAAATGTGTGTATCGGTTGAGATGCGCTAATTTTTTTTCGGGGAGACGTAATAGTATAAAGGTTTGACCCCGCTGCTTTAAGGTGTTTATTGTTGTTAAATATTAAACTTAATGCTAATTTTAAGTTTTCGGTGGTGATTTCAAAGCACAATAAAGTTGAAAGAAAGAAGTTAAGGTACAAATAATATAGTATTCAATTGCGTGAATTGTTTTAGTTTCATAAAACATTTTTTTTCATTGATTAGAATGAAGCTCTAATTATTTATAACAATCGAAATATTTTTTTACGATTGTTGAAGTTGGCAACCTTGTTACCGCCATTACTCTTGTAAGTCATATTAAATGTGCGCTTTTTGATAAGTGGTATAATATCCATTCAACATCATTATGCTACGTTGGCATAAATTAGGGCTATATTTAGAAAAAAAATATCAATATAAAAATTATTTGTTGCCATATCAACTTCTTAAAGGTCATAGTTCGATACGCAGTGCTTACAGTCTGAATATAAACATTATTTACCCATTTCCATTTTTTTTTAAATTTGATATTCCTTTAATTTTTATGAAAAAAAAATATTGGTTAATTTTTTTTCGAAAATAGACCATAAAAACGTATATTCTCATTGTTACTTGTTATTCTGACAGATTTATTTCATAAAAAATAATTTTCAGCCATTATTTAATTCATTGGATATTAAGTCTTGCGTTTCTGGACATTTTAAATCAAAAAGACTGCACCTATAGGATGTAGGCCCACAATCAGATTCCGAAGCGTGCACGCCAACTTCTCAGCTACCGTGGAAACAATAAACTATTAAGAAAATAATTTCGCTTGTTGAATATAAAAAAAAATATGCTTACGAAAAGAAAACCTATTTGGAAATGCCTAAATGGGAAGTCCGGTCCCACTCGCTGTATTTACCAGACATTGTCCCTTCCAATTATCACTAGTTTCGATCAATGGCATATGTCCTGGTTAAGCAGCATTCTTATAAAAATGCCAAAAAACGGTTCTATTCTTGGATAGCTTCATGAGACGTGTCATTTTCCGACGTAGAATTTAAATGCTATCAGAAAGATGGGGAAAATTAGTGGATAGCGATGGACAATACTTTCCAGTGATATTATTTTTAGAATTTTTCAAAATAACGCATTTAATTTTCACAAAAAATCAGCGAGAACTTATTCAATGTCCTAATATAATATTTCAACTATAAATCCATCACACATTTTTGATACATTTGGTGGTATAGTCATAAAATTGATTGATACATTTAAATAATATAGAAATGCATCCATGACACTCCTTGAGTTGTTGACTGTCAAGAACTTAAGTATGTACACAATAACTTTCTGAGGACGTGTTATTATGGTATCTAAATTGTATAATGGGATGAAATAAAGGGAGTTGAACTGCAACTTGGTGCAACAGTAATTTCTATGTAGGTGACTTCAGTTAGGGCTGTGCTTAAATTTAACTTACATAAGCAATGCAATATAATATACGAATAAAAAACTTCTCTTAGTAAGTGTGTATAGCTGAATAATCTATCCAGAATCAAATAATTTCTGCATAATGTATCAATAGCTTGTAAAATAATAATAAATTGTTCACACATTTTAAATAAGCTACAAAATTTGAATCAAGCTGGTACTGGCTAACGAATCCCGATCAATACAAAAAGATGGAAGGAAACTTGGTATTTTATTTCATAGGAGAATAAAATTATAAGATTTTAGCACTCCAAAGAAAGTGCGAGGGTAGAAAGCACTTATAATAATCCATCCATAGACTTTCAAGATGGAAAGAAATGGCTCCATTAGGTGGGCCATGTTTTAAGAATACACAATATATGATGGCGAAAATGTACATTTTCCGAAAACAACCAAAACTGTCCTGGATTGTAGTACTCGTAACCCAACTAAACCTAACCTAGAGCTGCACATTGTCTTTTAATGATAAAGTATCTTTACTTGCCTTAAAACTGAAAAAAAATGAAAGGTTGTACTATGTTGTATGTATGAACAGAACTCAATTGCCAAGATTTATCCTAAATAGTCACACAGATCACGAAGTCAGAGGTGGACACGCCAAGGACCAAAACGTGCCACTACTCGGGCGAACAAGGGCGCCTATTTATCAGAAGAAAAAAATATCCAGTATTATATACTTGCAATGTATTTGTATTATTAACACAAATATCCTTGAAAATAGAAGGTTTACGTATAAAAAATAAAAAGAAAAGGTCTAGAAAGTTAAAAATTATAAATCAGTGACAGTATGTTAACAGATGGCTCAAGGCGCCTCCTATCCATGGCTTGGCACTGAACAAACCCAAACTCCGCTGGTTAGATTGTTCCATCAACCACGCTTAAGTGGCTTGTGTTTTTACTTGGGTGTCATTGGATTAACATAAAATAAGAAGAAGACAGCTTTTCTGGTTTGTTATAATAATTAAGCATATTCAATACAAATTTAAAAGCTTTTTTAATAATTCTATTTTTTTTTAATTTAATGAAACCGAATGGAAACAACCATAAGATGCATTGGTTGAAAGCCTCTCTACTTAATCAATTAATGCAATATTTTTTTTCAGTTGAACGATAATAAGAGATTAACTCGCCAGTTGTCGAGCTACCAGCTGCTGCATTGAGCGCGTGCTGGATTGCTTACTTGTTTGTGTTGCAAACATGATTATGGCCTGTAGCCCGAGTAGCGATTAGACGGGGTTGAGGGTAGTTGAAAGTTAACAATAACTAAAATTACCTCTCAACAATATTTAAAATCCGTGTCATACATAACAATATTTTTCATAATGTGATTTCATTGCGCGGTTTTTTTATGTATTAATCCTTATTTATTATATTTATACCACATGTTGATAACATAACAAATTAATTATTCAAGAAATTCATAAAATAAAAAATTACAAAAAGTACAAATGTGAAAAACATAATTATGAATAAGGATAAAAAAAATAAACAGAGAACTTGAGAAAAAAAACAATGAAGGGGTATCGAGTAGTTTATACAAAATTTAATTTAGAAATTTCTAAAACAACATAAACTTATACTCTCTCTAAAGCATCATTAAGTCTTTGGCTAGTAACCTAGTACAGTAGAGATCATTAGCATATTAATCGTTTTTCATGGAAAAATGGCATAAAAATGAAATAAAAACGAGAACCGTACGCCGACAGTGTAAATACTTCCAAAAAGGTAATAAATTATTAATATTTTTGACTGATGGTGCTTGATAGAAATTGATTTTAAATTTTAAATTAT
>JAGVSQ010008809.1:0-14091 GCA_022683975.1 Rhyacophila evoluta | reverse complement strand
GTTTGTCAGACAAATACTCAACCTAATGGGCATCCAGTCCTGCATTTTTCAGATTAAGTCGTTTCTGGTATTATCAATAAATAAAACTGCCATGTACTTCTTCTTATACCATGTTCGCTCCCAAATTGGGGCATATGGATCTTCACAGTGTGTAGATATCCACTCCGAAGCTGGAGTATACGAATCTCCGCAATCTGCAGACGTCTTGATGGATTTAATGGCTCTTGATGGCTTAATCCAATGTGCGTCCAAGTCTTACTTTTTTGCATTATTAAAAATCCGACAGATGTAAGAATCGAATCCGCATTCCCCGGATTATTAGACGCGCATGTTAACGTCTACGCTACTGGGGAGATTGTTAATTATAATGTATTATATGATTTTATAGCGGTAAATATTGACAACTATCATATATGGCAACATTACATATTATTAAACGTTCACGCTGACAGTGGTGATGATTTAATGAATACTAACGATGCTTGATAGCAGTCAAATTTACATAATAATTGCTACATAATTTAAACAAAAAAACTCTGCTCAATCAACCAATTTGACAGATTAGTAAATATATATTATTATATTAAATACGGTCGCAAGAAAAGTTTTAGAATCGTATGCGATGTGAATTTTCGTTTAATAAGTCGAAATTAATCTACTTGAAATCGGTTACAGTGTAATTGGGTTCATGGGTAGCGATTACAAACAGCGGTGGTCGCATAACAATGACGGTATCACAACCACTCAACCACAAGCTGTCATTTTGAATTTTGCAAATAATCCAACCATACCACTCGACAGGCTATCCAATGACTGCCGAAATCGATTATTTATCTTGTACGATATCAAATAATACGGCCTTAAATTTTCCCTTATAAAATATTATATATTATAAATATCGACTATAAAAATGAAAAAGGGCTTTACTCGCACAGATCAAAATTTACAAAAGTCATAAAACGTTTATACAATTTTTTGGGCTAAAATCAAAGCAAATTCACTCTCTAAATGAAGCATATGGAAACCTCATGGCGTCTCTAATAGTTCCTGTCACCAATCAATATTTTATCTTCATTCCAAATCACTCCAACAATCCATATCTCCATCAAAGAAATACTATAAATAGCATGTTATGTAATTCTACTGCATCCACATTTTACGTGATACAGTTGTGTAGCTACATATTCAGCGCCCTGGAGCAAGTCAAATTCTTGTTGTTTCTCGTTTTATTAAAATTGTATACTTCCGTTGAACAATAATGCTATGGTTTCTCTTTTTTGTTTATCTCTTATTCTGCTTTAATTTTTTTCTTCTTATCATAACTAGCACCCCCCATGATTGGTGCGTCTGGAGCAGTTTGCTCTAACTGCTCCTCAGTAGCTACGCCACATACATAATAACCATTTTTTTAAACTCAATAAACGACTGCTTTGATCTTTTATCCAGTATTATGATGTACAATCTTAAAAAATATTGTCGGAACATTATCGACTGTGGAAAGGTAAAAGGACGTAACCCACGCATCACAAATTTTACAAGAGGCGCAAAAACAGCTATTTGATAATTTTTGGCCAAAGTTAAAATGTTAGATAGATAGTATGTAGAAGTGCACGAAGACTAAAATAAATGTTTTATTTACCCAGTATAACATTAATTCAATAAGATGTTTAAGAAAAACCGATACATTTCATGTGGTGGAAGTCCTTTTTCTTGATTGCTAATTTAACAGGCCCTCCTATTTTCAAACTTAAAAGTTAAATTTACATAATAATTTGGCATTTGCAGCTTACATCGCTTTGAAAGACCGTTTTGGAAAATCTGAGGGCCACAGCCTTTTTTCTTTTCTCAGCCGATATAAATATATATCATATGGTAATGAGAAGAATCTAATATATTTTTATGAATAACACAATTAACAGTTAGAATTTTTCTTAAATATAAAATAATATAATACGTAATATCTAATAGTAAATTAGATAAAAGGATACACACATTATAATTATTATAACTAACTTAATTTATAAATGAAATGAATTTTAATGTTTTATGCAGGTTTCCTGTATGCTATTCGATATAATAATTAATTAAGTCATAATATATTCAGGGAATGTATTCATTTTAAATTCTATATGCAAATAAGTTCCGATGTCTATTTCATATTGCGATGCACAATACAGTATACATGTATGCTGTTATAATACTATAATAATTTATTATTTTAGTCCGATTAACGATGTCGTTGTAATTGTATACAACAATTATATATTATAAATATTAGTGATATGTGCTAAGTAATATGAAATAATCGAGAGAAAGTGTAACGTATATTATTTAGTATTATGACGTATGAAATTTAGGTGTATAGTAATAATTAATTAATAATAATTGTATGTTGTTAACCAGAAGACGTCCAAGCTAAAAATTAAAAATTTTCATTTTATTGTATATATGCTTTGAATACATAAATACTTTACTATGGCAAAGACACTCAATCTGAAATATACCCCCAGAAGAAGTAATCACTGTTTTTTTTCGACACGTATACAAACAATTTTCAAACAAATCTACAAAACGTCCATGTGGTTCAAATGTTTTCGGGCTTGAAGTTTAAATATAGTGTTACTTAATTACAAATAAACATTTGATCATACCTATTTTACACTATAATAATTATCATAAGGCTACTTTTAAACATTTCTTCAACGAATATCCTTATATATTGTTGTATGGTATTGTATTGGTATATTTTTTTATTTATAAATAAAAAATACACTAAGAATAACCAATTTCAAGATTATATGGGCAAAAACTAACGTAATATTAATAAAAATCAACACAAAACGATCAGAATTTTAATTAACAGAATACGTCCAACCAACAAAACATTCAATAAGTTTTAAAATAAAATAAAAAGTCAATAATCTAGTAATCAAGAAAGATGTAGTATATGCTACGTAAGTATTTAAATTTTATGTTACAGTCTTAATAATATAAAATTCATACTGAATCTTACTTTGTTTCTGAAAATTTTCAGTCACGTTTTTCTCGCAATCGATGGATTGTTCCTTGGACGTCTTATGCTTAACTATATTCAATATTGGCACCCTAATATTAAAAATAGTTTCAAAAGCGATATTTACGTAATAGCTAGTAAAATTAAATAAAAGCTTTTAAAATTAAATAGATTTATACGTTTAGCTTATAGAATATAGATCTATTTACACGTTGAATGGTTTAATGATAAGATTGTATTTACTATTGTTAGTTTAATTAAACAATCGATCATTTAGTTCATTAGTATATTAATACACTACGCGTTTTGTGCTTAAACTGTGGTTATAAAACATAATACCAAAAAGTTAATAAATCAAATTTAAATTGGAAGTGTGCTTATTTATGAATAAATTTCATTTCATTGTACGTACAAGTGACTAAATTTCAGCTCGCAGCAGGCGATTAACGATTACATGTATGATTTTTTTTTAAATTTTCACTTATCATGCGAATAAATAATTATGCCATTGTCTCTGGTCGAAAGTAGGTTATGTTATATAACGTGTCTGTTAAAACGCCGGGCCGCGATCTGATATCGTTTCGATTTTAATCGTGTTATAAATGCGGAATGCGATAATCGGAAACATATCATTAAGTTGTTATTTATTATTATTTATTACTCTGTGCATATTTGTTTATCAATATATTTTTTTCGAAACTGTAATGTAATATCTATATTAAACATACTAACATAAACAATTAAACATAATATTGTAGGTGTAATTTAGTTTTGTATATATCGTAAACTAACGTAATCTATCTCAACCTAACCTCACCTAACTACTAAGAAGATGTATTAGACGACATGACATGGCCAATATATTTAAAAAAATCCCCTGTTCTATAGGATCTTTATCGCACAATAGTTTGTATTTTTTAGTAAACGTATATATAATATCTAGGGGGTAACATTTTCCCGTAATATTTTCCATTCGAAGGAAAAAAAATATTTACCATTTGCAGCCGCGTAATTATTACCCAGTTGTTATTACATACCCTTTTTTTCCACTAGATTCAAATTTCAAACAATAATTCAGAGGCACTGCTCGTTTTTAAGTAAAAGTAATCCTGATGTATCAAAAGTCATTTTATCTTCTAACCCGGGGACGCGTGTATTGAAAGGGTCGAATTTTGTATGTATGTGAAAAATGCCATTTATTGTTCGAACAATATTTTTTTTTGTGTGAAAAAAAAGACGTAACCCTTAATTTTTCCAAATAGCTTTTTTCTATCAAAAAGATGTAAGCCGAAAATGCCAAATTAGTACCTTAATTTAGTTTTTAAGTTTCAAAAAATGATGACCTGTCAAATTTGCGACCAGGAAAAAGAATTTCCGCCTTATCAATTTTATTAGTTTTTCTCAAATAAAATATTAAATTAATATCGTATTGTGTAAATAAACCATCAATTATAGTATTTGTGCACCTCAAAGTAGCATCTATTTTATATTTTTACTTCGTCCCAAAATCCTTAAATATAGATTTTTTGTTCCTTCTGTAAAGTTCGTTCTGTTTGGGCTGCGTCATTTTTTGTTTCCACAGTCGATATATATATATAAACCTGGATTTTCCATCTTAATGATTGAAACATATTTTTTGGAAGATTTTTGATGGCGCCTCTAAGCATATGGCGCCCCAGGCAACTGTCGGTACCTGTCAACCGTGTTGTCGGTACTTTGAGCTGGCTCTTTTTATACAATATGAACAGTGTTTGACGGGATTAAAACTACTTGTTATGTTGATTCACTTGATGACGCACTAAAGTTGAATTCGACTATTGAGTTTAGAACACCTTTTAATTGGAAAAAATGTATTGGTCAAGCCAATATTTAAGGATTTCGGTGACCTAATATTAAATATTGTATTTGAAGGCACGTGTGTCAACTTCTTAATGTTTGCGGTCCGTTGAAAGTGAAAGCAAAAATATTGAATTATATTTTATTTTAAGATGCTTTTTTTGAATGAAATATTTTTTGCTGCAGATCAATCACATAGTAAGTCAATTTGAAAGTCCACTGTGTTATATTAAGCGCTCGATATGTTTCAATAATTAAATACACAATCTATTGAACTAAGCAAAACGTGAGTAGATATTATCAAATCGGAGCCTTTTATGTTATAATTTTGTTTGGAATACTTCTGAAACGAAATATCATTGTATTAATAAGCTTTCATCAACTTGCTCTCTACTCCACCATCCGCCTCGTTTCTACGCTAGTTATGTGGGCGTATAATGAGTTGTAACTAATGTGAGGCGTTATACAAAGTGCTAAAAGTTTCCCAAGACTATGATTGTTGTGCACTAGATAGTGCTGCAAGATCCCTTTTCTCTTAATATCAAGCCTTGTTAAAAAGAAATGTTCTCGCTCATTGTAAGATTTTGCTTTTTTTTTTACTTAAAAAAATGGATATAATATAAAAAACAAGTTACCATGGCTGACCAATTCAACAAACTTTTGGACCAACTTGAGAAGCTCTTCCCTTTAATACTGACATATAGGGACACACCCAAAGGATGTGATACGTATACTGTAATTCACCATATAAGCAAGTAGGCGAAGTTGATACTAATTCTTCCAAATTCTCTCTCTAAATGGAGTATACGGATGTCATATGTTATATCTAACAGTTCCTGTCGTTAGCCAATATATTATATTCGTAGCATGTCATTCCAACAATCAATATCTCCATCCAATAGTATACTGTAATAAATATAAAAGCATTTTGTGTCTTTCTACTATAGTATCCCTATTATACGTCAAAAACATATATATTAAAGCTCAATAAGCCATTGATTTGAGCCTTTATTAAGAGCTATGATGTATAACCATAAAAGCGCGTTGTCAGAATACATAAATATTATATTACTTAGGTGGAAATTGGCCTTTATGTAAACAAAAAATGAAGCAAACCTCATTTCGATTCACTGTCGCAAACTGTACAAAACTCATTTTGTAAGATTTTTTTACTTCATATTACTTCGCTATTCATATATTATTAATTGTTGATTGTAGGCTTCTAAATTAAATATGTCATATCAAAACCGTGCTTTGTGAGGTTACCGTGTAAATTTGAATGCAGTATTATGTCGAAACAGTGCTATTTAAGTAGCTACTGCATTATACGAGATAAATATCTGAACTCTATCACTGTATTTAATTTCAAATTTATGTTTTAATATTATTAAAAACTGTCGACATTAAATTCTATATTCTTTATGGCCAGCCTCTATTCATTAGAGAGAAGCTGGATTTAAGCAATTCCCATAGATTTGAGCAATTGTATTTGAATAAATTCTCGTAAAAAAAGTAATTTTTCTACATTGCTGAGAATCTATATACTCCACTTTCAGAGCGCACATCTTCGCAATAAATATGTAGATATTTTAAATTCCTATGCCCACTTTTGAAGAAGACCTGGTAAAACAATCTCAAATTAACTTTGGTGAGATTACGCTAGATTAAGTTAGGGTTATTCTTGGTGTACAGTTACAATGTAACATTAGTATGTTATTAAATGTTTAATATGTAATACGGCCGAATTATGCGTAAGTAAGTATATTTCTCATATCAATAATTACAAATGTCAAAAATAATTGGTCAATTGCTTTGGGGATTAATTATTTATATTGATTGCTCTCATTATGTGTGACACTTACTTATCAAGTAACCGCTAAGCTACACTTCAAGTACCTACTTGACGCCAGTAGATACTCAATTTTAAGTACTCCATATTATTCAATGTAAATTGTAATGTAGTGTGAGGCGTGCTGTTTTAAAAAAAACGCTCAATTACATCTCGACAGTGGAAAGGGAAAAGAACGCAACCCACGTAGAACAAATTTTACAGGAGGCACAAAAACGTTTATTGAATGATTATGGTACAAAGTAAAAACATTACATCGAAATAAACTTGAAGTGCATGAAGAGTAAACCTAGTGTTTTATTTACTCAATATGTATTAACCTAATAAGTTGTTCAATAAAATTGATTAGGTAGAGGCCCTTTTTCCTGGTCGCAAGTTTTACATGGCATATTTTTTTCAAACTTAAAAGCTAAATTTAGACGCTAATTCGGCTTTTTAAGCTTACATCCTTTTGATCAAATGTGTTTTAAATTGTATACATATGAATAAAAGTATTTTGAAAAATTGAGAGTTACGTTCTTTTTTCCCTTCTACTGTCGATTTGTTACCATAATATCACCACCTCTTGTGAATGTTTGCTATTATAATAATGTATTTAGTACCGGTAGTAGCTGCTGCAAACGTCTCCCATAATTAGTGGGTTATTCTCGAGAATTCCCGAGATTATTTGTGTTTTTTTCACTTCCCGCTTGCCGGGAAATTTTTGATTTAAAAAAAGATAACTACACCTCAAATACGACATTTTCGTATATATATATATATATTGCTATGAATATATTGTTGTATAGATATCAAACGTAAAGGGAAAGTCAATTGCGGCGTCCGAGACTGTGCGCGCAGTGATCGTCCAAATCGGATTTCGTACGGGGTGCGGCTTAAAAATAACGATTAGCAGTCCAGTGAGGTTTGATTTCAATTACACACAGACTTATTTTTTATAAATGGGTCACAAATTACACACACGAAAAATAATACAGCAAAAAATGATATGATATTTACAAACATAGTACACGAATACCGATTTATATTTTAGAAAAAAAATGATTTATTCGAACCAAAAAAAAATTTTAGTTCTCGTACAACGGATAACAATTTGGATTATATAAAAAATTAACAATGATATTAACGTCACATCTCGTGTTTTAGAAAATTCTTTTTTGTTTTATTTATTAGTGTTTCACTTAATTCTATATTATCAGACTTAAAAGCATTATACAAAACTTTGATTTACCATTTGTGCTTAATAGATTAGCATCTTGCTGGCTTAGGGCTTTTACTGCTATTCTAATAGGCTTGAAAGCATTCACTATATCGAATGTTATTAGTTTGTCAATCTCTGAATTCTGAAATATTTTCAGGATGTTCTTTTATGAAATCAAATTTACAGCTGTTAATTTCCAATGTATTAGATGTTTGGAAATTTTAAAATTCTCGACAGTCTCATAAACAATTTCCCGAGAAATAAAAATCAGAAATTTCTCGAGAATTCTCGATCATAATCTCTGGTTTACTTGATAGCTAATTTAATTCTTATCAATTTAATTTTTTTATTTATTATTAATTTTTATTAAATACAATTTGCAAACGGTTGAAAAATATAAATTCGTCTACAAATGAAATCTATCATTATTAAATTTGACATTACATACTTTTTGTGGTTAACTTTGACTAGGTCCCCTCTTAATGCATAACACAGTGCTTCCTAAACCTTTTCGGATCGTGGAATTTTTTTTCAATGAAGATTTTCCTACAGCGCCCTAAAAACTTGCGCTATTAAAAGTTTTATTTCTTTCAAGAAAATTATGGCTTCTAGTTTTCTTAGCGCCCGCGCTACGGAAATATTAACTTCTTCCTGGATTATTATTTTTTCTCCGCGGCACACACTCGGGGAATCCCTGGTGTAGCATAAAGAATAGGAAAATATCTCTACAATAAGGGGAAATATCTTATCAAATTAGTTTTTAATAGTACCTATTGCTAGATAATGTCCAATCTATTGTGTATTCAAAACTGCGTTTTAATATTTTTTATGCAGCTACAGAATTTAAATCAGCAATGTCTATTGCAATTACAGTGATTTTTTTACATCGGTAACTTAAAATGCAAAGTTGCCAAGTTAACTTTTAGCTTAAAATGATTATTACTTCCACCTTATTGCATCGTGCTACATGCATGTCCCGTATCAATTTGACAATTCAGAGATATTTAAATAGATCGAAAAAACGTCCCAAGAAAATTTTACCGTATTGGGTTGAGACCTAAACTGCAAAATATATAAGTCTGATATTTTATATTCAGATCTCCCAAAAGTGTGGCGCTCATAAGCAGCTCTATAAATCATTTAAAAATGTAATTTATTTTATTTGTGATGAATATTACAAATTATAAGTGGAAGTCTTTGAAAATATGACATACAAATATGTACAACATGAAAAAACGGAATCTATTCTATTTCTTATCTAAAAAAATGTATGAGAAAATTAAGTCAAAAATTGGAATACGAGGAAGTTTATTGGGTGATAAAGGCTACGATAGATGCAACAATGGCAGAGTATCGGCAACAGAGATGCAAAATAGCTATAAATAGGTGAGTGAGTAAGTGTCATGTTTGTCGCCAAAACAACTTGCTCACTCGCTCACTCACGTATTTATAGCTATATTAGATTTTTAACTAATTTAATTAATAGTTAACGACGTTCTACTGCTATCGCTCTGTTATCGTAGCACTGGCTTTAGACAGGTATTGTTCCAAAGGTTTTATTATATCAAAATAATTTCAAAATAATCAGTTTCTCCGGTAAAATTGTCAAAAACGAATTTAACAAATTTGCTCTTTAAACCATCGATATAGTATTTAAATTTTTTCCACTTGTTTAGATTGTGTAATATTTATATAATTCTACATCATATATATCGTGGGAATGATATATTGTATTTTGAAATACATATTTTTATATTAGTAAACTACCAATACGTAAGCGTTTATTTGCACATATTTTACGGTTTAATATGTTATATTAGCGATTCGTAACGTATAAGTAGAGAATAAAATTGAATAAGTACCATAATTATATTAAATACATATCTTACTAACTATACGTTAGGATATATTATTCAATTTTTACATAAAACGGATATTCATTTTTATTAACGACGTAGTTGATACATATGTTATTATTATATTATGTACATTTGAATAACATGGTATGTTAAAGTAATAAACCTTATTTTATTTACCCAAATCAAACATTCTCATATGTCAATACTGTTTTTATAAATTTTTAACTTTTATACATCGACTGTAAAAAGGAAAACGGACGTAACTCTCTAGTAAGTAAGTTTAAGTAAGTTTTTCAAAATGGGTTTTATTCGATAACACGAATGTATACAGCTTAATACACGTTCTTGACACTTAATTCCGTTCACTTAATGCCAAATTACTGTCTAAATATAGCTTTTAAGTTTGAAAAAAGGATAGTTTGTGAAATTAGCAACCAGGAAAAAAAGCTTCGACTTGATCAATTTTATTGGGTTTTCTTAAATAATTTATTAAATTATTATCATATTAAGTAAATAAAATATCAATCTTAGTCTTCATGCACTTCAAGATTGTGTGTATGTAATGTTTTAACTTTGGTCCAAAATCATCAAAAAACGTTTTTTGGGCCTCCTTCAAAATTTTTCTATTTGGGTTAAATACTTTTTCTTTTCCACATTCGTAATGAACAGCTTAAATAAGGATGCGGGAGATACTAAATATTTAAGCAAGTACTTTTCAAACTAGCAACCTTGCTTTCCAGTGGGACGTGTGTTTTTACAACAATGTAAGAAATATGAATGTATTATCAAGGAACATTAATTTCAGCTTTAATGATTTTTGTTTTTATTTAATAGCAAATACATTAAGTCTTTTAATACGGCTTATTAAAATGGACTGTAGATACAGGATATTGATTTATCTAGAGTTGAAAGATAAAATACATACAGTTAACGAGAATCACTGATCTATTGTATATAAACTAAAGAAGCCTAGAGGTGAAGCCAGAGTTGCACATTATAATAATCCACATGGATTTATGGCTTTAAAAATTTTATATACATTTTTGGTTTCAAGTATGTACATTTGAAATTTTTGCTCAAAAATGATTTCCATTATTACATTCATATATGGAATACTGATGGAGTGTTTGATTTTTAACATTTTTGGACTGAAAAATGCAATGAAATTTATCTTATTCACGTAAATGCGTTTTTGTTAAAATATTATTTGATTAATACTAGTACCATTAAAAATTGTCTCCCAGATAGCCGAGAGGTTAGCGTGCACGCCTCGGATCCGAGAAATGGGGCTTGGATTCCCACATCTAAAATGTAGGACTGTATACTTATTAGGTGGAGCATTTATTTGACAACTAATTCTTGGGAACAATAATCAATCAAGACATGTATTCACACTGTATAGTCTCTATGCTCCACTTTCGTAGCGGATATGGTATATATTTGTATTTTTTAAAATAAAAAAGTCTTTCTAGTAAAATTTTAATAATACAATGACGACAACTTACTGTCGAAACGACTTACAAGTGTCATTTATGTTGTCAGTATTATTTTATGACTTTCACATTATATTATTCAAAGTGTAGAAAAGTGAAATACAGTGGAAAAAAATGTTTTATCAGTTAAAACAAATAATGGTAATAGTGATGCCATGTTCGCTTTCAAAGCGGAGCATATAGATCTACATGATGTAAAGATATCTACTCCAAAAGTGAAGTATGTCAATTTCCGCAATGTGAAGACGTCTTAACAGATTATTTGTTTCGCGAGAATTATTTGTCAGGCAATTAACTCTCTTTTCACACGGTGGATACGTTCCACGTAATAAAGTGAAAAAAAACCAATGGATATCAAAAAATTAATTTCATTACTGTGTATTGTATTTTAATTTTATTAAAAAAAATCTTTAAAAAATCGTAACAAAGATTATTTACTATCAGACAATAGATTAACCTGTCCATGCACATTTCGTACAACATCGTTGTCATCACTTGAGACATCCGGAGCCTGAGTAATTTTTTTTTAAATTTCCGGGCTTACTGGATTTAAACAAAAAAAATTCAGGATGTTGCGCCGTGTTATTTCGAACCCGTGTAAAAAGGGAGTCCAGTGTATGTTTATTTGGATATTTAAAGTAAATTTAGCAACTGTTTTAAAACTGTTACTATAGTCACGATAAAACTAAACAATCTAATGACTAAAACAATCATTAAGAAAAATCTTTTTTTTTACCATATTCACTCCGGAAGTGGAGCATATAGATTTTAACTGTATGAAAATAATGTATAATAATATATTTATCCTCGCATTGTCAATCATTATTTTTGACAGATATATTATAATTTAACGTTGCTTGTGAATACTATGTATAAATTAAAAACAACTAGAGTAAACTACCCAGTGATTGGCCACCCGCCAGTAATTGGCCACTCGGCAGTAAAACACAAAATCCATAATTGTGGTTTTTTGTCATTATATACTAACGTATTATAATAAAGCAAATAAATTTTTCGATTTATGTTTAAACGTAAACCAATATGTATCGACAATTTAGGTTCCCCTGGGGATATTTGAATTACTGAAAATTACTTATTTATCGATATGCCTTTAAAAAGAAACAAATAAATGAACATATAAACGTCTCAAAATTATGACATAGATTAGTACACATTTTTTTAATCACATTTTGACCGTCGACAATTTTAATTCTTTGTTCGTTTGTTTTTGAGAAATGGCAATACAGATGTCAAAACATTGTCGCGCAAATCAAGCATGTATTACACAGTGACTTGCAAATTTTGCAGTACTTAATCATATGAAAATAGAGTGTAATGGAATGCCTTAGGTGTTGGTTGACTTAATTATTGGACCAAGATAAATTGCATTTTATTTCGGGTATAAAATAGCTCACAACTATCTCAAATGTATCATTCGATTGAGATCTGTCTTTTAATCCACAACCATGGCATACAAGGTACAATAAAACTAATTATATATATATATACAAAGGATTAGGCAATTA
The DNA here is from genome assembly GCA_022683975.1 of Rhyacophila evoluta. NCBI lineage: Eukaryota > Metazoa > Arthropoda > Insecta > Trichoptera > Rhyacophilidae > Rhyacophila > Rhyacophila evoluta. The sequence continues at coordinate 1,314 of JAGVSQ010008809.1, read as the reverse complement.
TATGAAATCAGTTTCTATCTCACGAATTTACCGCAATATAAAAGTTGCTTTTTATTCTTTCCTTTCATTTTGTGTAAGAATTAAAACACGTTGTGCGATCAATATACAATCAAACAGTAAAAAAAAATCAAATTGTATTCAGGCGATATTAATAATTTGGATTAGTTATCTGAAAAGACTGGAGTTCATTCAACGATACGTAACTAATTAATGTTGACAAATTCAGCTTTATACAATTGGTTTATATTTTTAACCAAGTTTATTAAACAATATTAATGCATACTATTTTGATTTCTGTTTTAAATAAATACATTCAAATAGTTATATTGCAATTATTGTCCTTATATGTATATTTTTTTAACCTATTGTGTATATTTAGGTAACCAGACAACTGCACACAACACAGCTGCGCACCGTAAGCGTGCTCACATGACAATTTCACGCATAAATAACCGCACAAATGCTCACAAGACATCTGCGCACACATTGAAGTGCGCATGCTAGCACAGAAACATTAAGACATTTTATACTTAACCTACGTAATTATAGTAAATAATAAGATAAATTATTATATTTTATTCTAAATAATAGACAGTCACTTACTAACAAATTAACGGTTTTGAGATAGTGGGTATTTTGTGAGTTCAATTTTTAAAGTTTTAATAAATATTTCTGTGTTAGTGTGAGTACTTCAATGTGTGTGCATATATCTTATAATAACTTATCGTGTGAGTGTAGCTGTCTTGTGAGCACTTTTCCGGTGCGCAGCTGTCTTGTGTGCATTTTTCATAGAACTGTATATTTACAGTAATATAAGTATGATCAAAAAATCTATATTTTAAAATTAATGTTTAAAAATTACATTAATAATTTATTTATAGCTTGGTTAATATGCAATATAGTGTGCATGTTGCGTATTATGAGAAATTAGATACGAGTATATTATGTTATAAAGCCTCATTGAGATGGAACTATCTCACCTACTGTCAACCATCTTATTTTTTAATAAATAATCTTATCACTTGAGCATTGCCAACCGGTTTTATTATGTTTGGTTGTATTTCAGCTCTTCCTCATCGCCGCTTTGGCCATCGCTGTCAACGCTCAACACCATCATCAAGCCGAACATGAAGAGTATCATGATCACCCTAAATACGAGTTCGCTTATGAAGTGAAGGATGAGCACACGGGAGACTATCACAGCCAGCATGAAACTCGTGATGGAGAAATCACAAAGGGATTCTATTCGCTGATCGATGCCGATGGTTACAAACGTACTGTTGAATACAGCGTCGACGGAAAGAGCGGATTCAA
>JAGVSQ010008808.1:0-14092 GCA_022683975.1 Rhyacophila evoluta | reverse complement strand
TCATAACTGTATGTATATAGTGTTTTTAACGTATTAAACTTGTAATTTGTAATGTTACAGCATGTAATAAAGAAATAAACATCATGTCATTTTTAATATATTTTTTTTGTATGTAATGAAATGTCGAAATTACTTCATGACAGCGATGTATTAGGATTCCTATATGAATTAAAAACATGTAATTCAGCTTTTTGTATATAAAGGATTAAATATGTTGAGAAGATAAGCAAATGGGCGGTAAAAAATAACTTAAGGGGTGCAACTGAAAAAAAAGTTCGAGAAATCCTGACATTTATGACACCACCAAATACACGTATAATAAATACTTTTCACGGATAGGTACACAAAGCAATTTAAAGTATGCTAACTAGCACGTTAAAATCAAATATGATAAATTGAGTTCCGAAAGCGAAGATGGCTTGAGTGTCCACATTCATCACAATACAAACAGAAGGAGACTTTCTCCAGCACTTGTCAATATATGCCGAATAAAACTATTTAACATACAACATTACGACCAATCTACGCACAGCAATTAAATTTTAGCATCGATTTCACATTTTTTTTATATAAACATGCAAAGTACTTTTAAAAGTATGCAAGCCTAAATCTCACGGTGGATACAAACGACTTAAAAAAAATACCATTTTTACTCTGAAACAAACAGTGAATATCGACCACCGCAATGTGAAAATTCATAGTAGCAAGTTCTTTTCGGGAAGATTTATTGTTAGGCATTCATTCTACCCATTCATATACTGCATTAAATTCATATCGTCTTTTGAAACTTCAACTGGCGACATTCAGTGTCATTATCAGATCGTATTCTGTACATTTATAAAATATAAAATGTCCGCTCCTAAAATGGAGCATAAAAGTGTGAAGATATACACTCAGAAAGTGGAGTACATGGATTTCCGCAATGTAAGGACCTGTTGACAGGATATTTTTTCCAAGAACTATTTGTTAGACAATTCCTCACCCCAATGGGACCCAATTTTATTACATTTTTACTATGAAAAATGATGTGGAAACAATGGTAACATAACAGAAATATCATACATATTACTTTTACATATCCATTACGTTCGGCATCACAAACGTGAGGCGCTCCTGAAAGTATTTACCAATACCATATTTAATGTGCAATTGGGAATGATTTTTATTTTGGGTAAACCGTATTATCGAGATATTAGTAAAAACAGCTGTTTAATAAACCTACAAAAAATTGGTGAGATTTTTGTTATCTTATCGATAAGCATTCATTTGATGGTAATTCAGAAACAAATTTAAAAACACACTTATTACTCAACTTATAGTATGCACAATCATAAGTATGTTTCACTCAATTTACGAACATTATCAAGTATTATTAAATATAATCATAAGAGATCTTCAAAATATTACAGTGGAACGGTTAATAAGTACGAACATAATTACTATCCTTTGTGGATAGAGATTATGTTACTTGTTTAGTGTCACACTTAGCAGTTGATGCTATATTTTCTATGCAATAATTGTTTAATAATTTGTTTTAATATTTAATTACTAAAATATTCGAATACATCAATCGTGAGACATGGAATTTTATACCATGTAAGTATTTGCAACTCATACAAAATATAAATGTTTTTTTTATAAGTTTTCTTCTGACGATGTGTATTTATGAATATTTTATCATCTTACATCCAGGTCGGACGGCTTGATTTTTTACTTAGTAATTTGTAGCTTACCATGAGTAATGGGTTTATTTTTCTTCTAAGTGAGTACGTGTGCATATTAGGCTCACATAAAACATTTACGATATCAGCAATCAGGCCAATACTGCCGAGGTCGAGGCATTGACTTACTAAGCCCACATTCAAGCTACATTTCTTACAAATTAATGCTCACTTGCCATAATTTTATTACTATTCTTAGAAACATGAATCTAATTCGTACCACGATTTTTTCATCTCGCGGATATCCTTTTTAAAATAGGCTAGATATTTAGCATATCGGGGCCAATATTTCAGAAACACGTATCTCGATTTTTTTATTTAAGTCACATTGTAAAGTTTTAATTTTTACTATGTCTTTGTATTATTGGCACATTTTTGCATTAACACATAATTTAAGTACGTCTTATAAACGCGTTAATTTATACGCCGACGATATGTTCCACATTTTGTACTATACAAATCTGTGATTAAAAACTAAAAATAATTAAAATTTGATGGAATTATACGACGCAAGTGCGCCAATAAAAACATAAAAAATGCTAAACTCTGTTAATTATATGGTGCGAACTAAACGGCAACTTGTTGATATCGCGGCGCTTATTTCAGTGATAAGTATGTGAAACGGTATGTCGATTCGGAATATAACGCCTCTAACAGTATCAGTCGGTGTCTGCCCTAGAGAAATATTATTTTATTGGTACATTTTAATCTTTCCGGTTAGTGCCATCTTAAAATATTCAATATATATATAAATATTATTCTACAGCATATATTAATACATCTGTGCAGAAATTTATACATCGACTGTAGAAAAGAAAAGGGATGTACCCATTAAATTTTTTTTTCGAAGTTGCCTTTTTTTCGAAAACTACAATGTATAAAACTTAATACGCGCTACATCAAAAGGATTTAAGCTACGAATGCCAAGTAAGTATCTAAATTTAGCTTGTAAGTTTAAAAAACGATGCGCTGTCAAATTTTCGACCAGGAAAAATAACTTCCACCACATCAGTTTTTATTAAATAACTTGTTAAATTCACATCAGATTGAGTAAATAAAGCTTATTCGTCATGCATATCAAGGCGATGTCTATTTAATATTTCGACGCTTGCCGAAGTTAATTCAGTTGTTATTTTTTACGTCCTTTTTTCCTTCTAAAGTTTTACAATAACTGTTTAAAATGAAAATATTTTTTTACCAATCGCCCAACCCTTAATAGTTGAATAATATATTTTAATTTAAGTTTTAAAATATCCATACGAGTGTTGTCTTTGAACCGGCGATTTTCGGCACAGAGTCGCATACTTAGCAGCTCAACTACAGAGGTGACGATTAAAACGTACGACTGAGTGCATTAGTAACAAATCAACACGCCTATTAATAAGATGCCTTAAAAGTAAATTCTTGCCGTAAAAAATAAAGTTAAATAAATTACAATGTGCCGATAGGCTTTATTATAATGACGACTTAATGAGCTTCAAAGTAGTAACGAATGGCCATTTTCACAGTCTATTTTTAAATGTTTAGATATCCAATTGAGAAATTCTTATACGTTATTAATGATGTTGTTTTGGAGATGTAGCATAACGAAACTTTTGAGCGTGCGAGCAATTTATTATGTTTCGTTTGATTGATCGAAAAGCTGACGTGCGATCAAAAATGACATCGGAACGTATACTCAATTATCCCGTCAATGTATCAGGTCTTAAGACATTAATTAGATACTTTCAGATTTAATACGAATACTTGGGCGGTGTGACAAATGCACACAAGACAATTGCACTCATATACAACTAAATTCTAAAGGATTTGCGCTTTATTATCAGAAAAGTGTGTTCAACCAGAACTGTGAAGACATTTTTTATGTACAAATAGCCAAATATTTTACGTGGGGATTAGTGCCGCGCTTGGGCCGTACGTCATTACAGTACATGGCGTACTAACGCCTCGTAGGCCTCTGATTACCGCTGATATATATCATTCAGATTTACCAACATGGATCATGATCACCTTCAGCAAACTTGGCAATTCTTCTTTATCTCCAGCGTAAGCTCCAATACTTAGTATGGTTCAAATTACTAATTTTTTGGCTGATATTTTTTCTAATGTGGCACATGATGGAAAATAGGCGAATAACTTGTCTTTCATTAACCCATAAAGCCTAAAACTACATCCAACTCTTTTGCATTTGAAGATTTATCTAGTTTGTCAAGTATTTTCTTCCAGTGTGATAAATGCCTCTTCAAGATTGGTCTTCATTTCATTAACCTCAATATATCGTCATGTCTTCATTGTATATTACAACCACTGTATAGATGCCAGAGCTTTTAATCATTTTTTTTTCCAGAAAAGTGCAAACAACTTTTTTAAAGAAACCGTTATTTATTTCAAATCTTAGTAGTCTACTAATAAGGTTCAAAATATTTTATAGAAAATTCACAGAGAGCAAAACAGTTAAATTTAAATTACACTTCCGAGGAGGAAGATTCAATTTGCATTCTGTTGTAGTTATTGACAGTAATCATGCTGCCATACAAATATATTCAATCAGTCTTTCTATATATTTTTGGACAATGCTGTTCGAATTAAGTAGGAACTAAACGTGACAAACTTTCGCTATGGCTTTATTAATTTTATGATTTATCACTTTAAAAGTAATAGATAGTGATTATAAAACCAGTAAAAGTAATGAGGCCTCATAGGCTATGGTAAAATTATTCGCTGAAAAGCTCTTGATTTGAACCGTGATCAGGCGTAAAAAAGCATCGTTTTTTTAGTATAGTTGCCTACTTTAAGACTTTATTTTTCTATTACTGTGATTAACTCTAAGTATGTCGCTTTATTTGAATGCCGATAATTTTTATTTGATATTTTTTTTTTTACTTTTTATATTCTCAGTCCACATCTGTATAACAACATTAACAAATCATTAACACAATTAATGTTATTATAAAATAATGCATCTATTGGTTAATTTTTTTAAAGGTTTTTTCGATAGCTTTTGTGGATTTTTTTTAAATCATGTCCACTTTTAATGTGTAATATAACGATCTTTGCAATCTGATTTCTCTCAATATATATATTTTTCACGACGACTGGTTGTCAGGTAATACTCAACCCATTGATAATCTGCTCCTGTACCATTTAAATCATAAAAAATATTTAATCAGCCACGGGAATCAAATCAGCGACCTCCAGTTTCTAAGCTCGCGTGCTTTCAAAAAGGCCACCTGGGAATTTTTTCTATAAAAATATATTCAATTATATCCATTTTATAAGTATTATTATGTGTTGTGTGTGTCATTTGTCAAATATTCTAACGAATCACATTATTCACATTCGGAAGTATATGCAGTATAAAAAATGTAATAACTAACATTCTTTCTACTAATGTCTATATTGGGTAGCAGACAAGGCATTTACTAATGATACGCTTTTATTAACCGTTTAACTACTAAATAACCATATATTGTCGTTCGTAGTATCAGCAAAAATTGCCAACAACGATTATTAGAGTCTTTACGTCTAGTTTTTATAAAAAAATATACATACAATATATATCAAATAATTGGGAGACTATCGCAAAATGTGCAACGTATTTATCTCACTGGTTCGTTGAGAGTGTGGCGAGCGCTAGTCACTCCTGCATTGGCTGACAATTCAACATTTCGTTACGTTCACATTTATTATACGACAAACTCGCACTATGTCACTAAAGGAGTTTCACATCATGAAAAATTAAATACCATCACATCGGAAATTTCTCGGCACGTCAATGAATCGGTATTAAAAGATCACAAATAATAATTTACACCTGTGGCTGGGACCGTAATAGCCATGTATGGAGAAGTGGTCACACTTGGCCGAAAGAGAAAAGAAAGTTTGGCAAACGTGTAAGTAATAAATAGCCTCCGAGATGATAATGTGGAAGATTACGTGGTCGAGCTGTAAGGAGGCTCACAATATTATTAATTGCGTCGTTTATTCGAGTTGATATACGTGGAGACGGTAGGCATTCGGTTTGTCAGTCATTATTAAAAATGTATTCATCACGGTATAGAGAAATCGAGATGAAAAAACAAGTGGATTATTCGTTACGTAATGCGTCATGGAAAGTTGCGTGTTTGACACTGTATTAAAAAAAGAAATATTATTGTTCAACTTAATTAATTCAATTTTAAATGTTTGATTAACACATCACCTCCCCGGCAGCGTAGAGGCTAGCGTGCGCGCCTATCAATCTGGGGAATACGAGCTCGATTTCCACATCTGTCGGATTTTTAAAAATCAAGATGCCCATTGGGTTAATTAATATCTGATTTATTAATTATCTGACTAAAATAATCCGTCACATTGCTGAGATACATATACTCCAGTTTCGGAGTAGATATCTTCACACTGTCTAGATCCATATACTCCACTTTGGGATAATATAAGGTAGGAAGGTATAACTATATATATATTTAATGCGAAAATTGCAGAAGAAGAAGAAAAATATAATGTATATATTCATAAACGAATTTTTAAAACATAATAAAATCAACAAAACAAAATACCACAAAAAGAATAAAATATACTTGCAAGAATGAAGATAACTATGTACATTCTAAATTATTTAAAACTGGTAAACTCCAAATATGTAAGTTTACCAGTTTTAAATAATTTAGAATTTAATATCAATTTCCATTAAGTACCATCAGTCGAAAATATTAATTATATAACTAGGTACTATTTTATATTGTGAATTGGAAGCGGGTCTACAACATGAAACTGACGTAAGATGTACCTATTTCTAGTTTATGTTAAGATTAGATAGACGTATGCGAGATGAAATTAGCTACCACGGTGACCTATCTGTCATAAAAAAAAAACAAAAAGAAGCACGAAGTTAGCTCTAAAGGTCCATAAAATATGTGATTACCTGTGATCCTTCGCAGGTTTGAAGTATTCCATAGAACACAGGACAAGATGAATAAAAGTGGGTACATTATAATAATTTCATCTAGCAATATTAGCTATGATCGACCCAAGTGCATTTTTTCAAATTCATACTAGTGATGAAGTCGAGAGAAATCTACTAAAATTTTAGCTAGAAATAGATCTGGGTTTCTTTTTTGTAGTATCATTACCATGCCGTTTGCTGATTCTCTTGTAAAATAATATTTAGCAGATCATTCAAATCTTTCAAAAACTATTTCGATTGGGCATCATATAAGTCAAAGAATTCGCTTCGTTGGTAACGAAGGCATATAACGCGTGAATATTCTGCACTAAAACTGGCTTGAATTGTGCTACAGGTTACAAAGTCGAAGAAGAAGCAACTAGAACTTTTTGGAGCACGTATCCCAGTCAACACCAGTTTTACGTAATAAATTTTGACGTAACAAGGATTGTATTCTTTCTTCTCTATATTCTTCACGAAGACAAACCACTCCACCTCCAATAGTTGGCGCAAGTATTTATCATTATATTTATAATAATTATCCATTTGATAAATTAAAAACATCTGTACAATTACGACCTGAATATATATAATAATGACTTGTAAAATAGTGTGAAGTGGTGAAAAATTTTCAAGACAATACACGGATAGAACTGTGTTTATTCAACAGATGTAATGAGAGAACAACTGAGATCAATTGATATTGATTTCTTTTACTTATTTAATACAACTCGCTCTATTTGATATCAATATGGAGCGCTTCGGGCTAAGAGTAAATTTTCGATCAGAGCACGTGGGTAAATAAAATGTTTTAAATTATTATAGTGGACCAAAAAAAAGAGAGAGTTAACAACAATGTGAATGAATAAGCCAACACTCACGAGAGGAGAGAGCGAGATGGAAGTGCTATTGTGAGAACAAGCACTACGTTAATTATTCGGAGTATCGAAGACAATGACTATGCACATATAAGGATGTTGGGTCGCTGGAAAGATTTTCTACGTATATTCAATCACGTTATATCGTGCCACTGGTGAGCTTTTAAGGCATCAATCTATCTTCAAGGCTGTTTTAGGCTCGATCTTATCATGATCAGTAGTAATACCAATATGGTAAAAATTGTTTTCTTTAACTAAAATAACTTGAGTATTATTAATATTGTACACTTGAGTGAGATTGAGTTTAAATAAATGTTATTTTAAAAATCTATGTAATATTATTAAATCTTTTTTACTCAATCGATACACTTCCAAAAAATAATGATTTTCCCCATCTTTTCTGGAGTTTTCATTTATATTTAAAACGTTTTTTCTATACCAAGTATTTGAATGTAATTTTTTGAATTCTTTGAACGTAGTCATATCTCTACATAGAAAATAACGTAATTTCATATATAACAATCATATCATGGTGGGCCAAAAAAGGAAATACCCATGTTACATTCCTTTTAACGAAATTTTAGTATAACGAAACAAAACTGGTTCCACTAGTTTCTTTATAGAGTCATTTTACTATTTAATTACAAAAATTATTAGCGTGTTAGAGAAATAAATAAAAAAATAAGTGAATACACAATATTATAAGAGTATAAGACTAAATCTTTCACATTGATCAAAGTTCATGGTTTTACTCGATGGATATCAAGAATAATATATAACACGCATTTGTAGTGATTTGGAAGTTAATAAGTTGATATAGATGGAATTAGGGGTTTTTAAGAAGAATTTTTTAAATTCATAAAATATAATTATGTAGCACAATAAAAATAGGAACCCCGAAGAACCTTGAACAAGTTTTGAACGAAAGAGGATGCGAAATTAGAAACTCATTAATATGGAAAACTTAACCTGTAATATATGAAAATACATGGGTAAATTGTATGATGCATAATTCCTCTTCTTCTCAGAGCGTGAATACTAATGGATGGTTTATAACTTCATCCTGGTTAGCTGTAACCAGGATACAAGGAGATCATCCAGTATTGAGCCATGGCTGCTTCCAAGACTTGTATATATTATACAGCGATATCCTTATGACCAAATCAACCCAATTTCATTTTTTTATACCATAAAAAAATCTTTCTCTCTCATCATCTACTTCAGTTAATTAGGCTACTCAAGACAATTAATACCGCTTTATTCACACGTTATGTCGATTTAAGTCAAAAACAATTTCCTTTAATATTTACGGTGATGTAAATTTTTATGGTACAGTAATTAAAACATCGTAAATAAAAATTGAAATTATCGACGTGACGTCACCGGAAACAGGGCGTTAAAAAACGAACGGACAGATTTGGACCTCTCGTTTTCAAACGCACTGAACGGAAAAAGAAAAATAAATTTCTACATTCAATTATAATACCATTAAAAAAATGAGGTCCCCGCTTCACAGTAACGTCTTATATGAATCTGTAGAGATTTTATATATACTGTGTACTTTATAAATTTTTATTTACAAAAACAATTATACTATATTAGGCTGTTCGTTCTCTAAGTCAAGTTAAGATAACGTATGTTATTGAGTAGTTTACAGTATGATTAGTGTTTTATCACTAATTGGCAATAATCTACAAGATATACAATATAAGTTTTGAGGTCTGATAGATTACGAGAGGATGCATTAACAGTACCATTACAAATTACATTTTTTTCAGTATATTTTATCAAATATCTTTCTATCTGTTTGAAATAAATATTGGCCTCGATGGTTGCCTATAAAATATACTGTAGATGCCTCCGGAGAGCCCAAACAATTATTGTCTTTTCTTCCAACCAGCGGGATTTCTGTGTCCTAAAAAATGGAATGCCCTACAATCTCCAGGATTTGAGAGATATTGGGTTGATTTAAAACAAGTAGTAGGTGACTGAAAATCTTAAAAATGCCACGCGGTGGCTATATGCGACATATAAAGTGAGGATATGCAGGAAGTAGTGGTGATCCGAACTTGATCGAGAAGCTCATAATAAATCGCATTTCGAATACATAAAATAATACATTTTGTTTTGTGTAGGGCAATCCATTATGTGTATTCTGTGTAGACTCGATTATAGTTTTTTATGAGTTACATTTGTATGTATAATCCACTTTGCAGTAATATATATAGATCACACAGCAATTTCGTCCTTTTTAGGGCCTTTCTCTAAGTATACCACCCACATGTACATTATCCAAGTTAATATTATACATAAGGATATAAGCCCTATATTATAAGGTATGCAGAAATGCAGTTTCAAATGCACAAACGAGTTCATAATAATAATAATTGCATAACATAACATTGTGAAAATACAGAAATGCTTTAGTATACCATAATCTTCCACTTTAACATAATTTTGCGAGAATAGTTAACTTACACAGAGTTGGCAGATAGATAAACGTCAGTACGGTGACCCTGTTGTCAGTGACGTAGGGTTTTTACAGTAATACTACACGTTTTTTTTATCATTACAAGCGAATAATTACAATTAATTTTATCACTTCATAAAAGTTTGTAAATAAACATTTTGGTTATAAAATTATTTTAAAAAAACGAATCTTTTTTCATGGGATACATTCCCGCATTTATTTACGATTTAAACAAATGTAAGATTATGACAAAACTATATTTATAAATACATTATGTGTGAGTCCAATTGACGATTTTTTCATATTAATGAATAAAAACATACCTTATAATTCGTGGCACCTTGTCGTGTTGCGAGCCATATAAGACAATGAGAGATTTGGAAGAAAAAATATCAAAGCTATAATTCTTATCTGGAATAGACAATATCTCCATGCCCAGTAAATATCTAATGCTGACTATCAAAATTATTATTGAAAAATACATTGAAGCTTGTTCTGATTTCGTTGATTAAATAGGTCATAATCAATATTTTCTTGGTTATAGCATCACTTTATTCATGATGTTTAACGTTTTAGTTCAATATCTATGGCAATATTCATAGGCATCCATCTATCCAAGAGAGAGAATATAAGTTTTTTTTGTTACGCCTACTGCCAATTGATGCTCATTAAACATCAATCTCTAATCAAACCATTGGTAAAAGTTTTGTATGAGTGAGCAGGAAATAGTATATTTAAAATAAAAGAAACAGTTTATGTCCAATTTTAATATTTCAATGTATTAGATACTCATATTTATAGTTTCCACTGAAATATGTCGTATAATATAACCAAAAATCTATACTGTTTTAATATGGTATTTTTCATAGTTGATAGATAAAAGATTCACTAATATAGAAAATGCAGAATCTATCAAAGACAACGTTGAATAAATTGTACATAATGATGATTTGTCATGATGAAGAACATAAGTATAGAATATTATAGCCATGTCCACTCCGAACGTAAAGCATATAGATCTTGCTAATATGGAGAGAAGTATCTTGACATATTATTTTCGACGAGGAATGGTTATCAGCATCCGATTTCTCATGGAAACTGCGTCGTTTAAATCTTTTACTTAGTCCACCAAGGTGACAGTTACATTAAATATTTAGCAGCATGAACAAAAAAGACACCACTGATGGTACTGAAGTTAACATAAAATAAATAATACTGTCTTATTAGCATTAATCTCATTGCGGGCAAAATAATTATAAGACGTTGTACACATGTTAAGATAATAGAGAAATACCGCAAGATAAATAGGTGTAGATGACACGCGATTGTGAACCTGCAGCGCTGAATTCACCTGACGCAGTATAAGTATATAAGACAGTGGCTTGAAATTAGCTGCCTCGCATAGTGTACATATACAAACTAGAAAAGATATAGTATCGGTTAGTTAAAGAACTAGTGGCAATTTCAGACAATACTAGTAAAATGCCATTGTTACCTGCATTAAGGCACACAATAGACGTACCATATCGCACCGCAAAGTGACTTAAATAAATAAAATTACACTGCATATCGACCGTGGAAAGGGAAAAAGACGTAACCCACACAGATTTTTTACAGGACACATACAAAATGTATATTTAATGATTTTGGGTCAAAGTCGAAATGTTCAATATACATAACTTTGAAGTGTATGAGGACTAAAACTGGTGTCTTATTTACTCAATCCGATATTAATTCAATAACTTATTTAAGAAAAACCAATCAAATTGATCTGGTAAAGGTCATTTTTCGTGGTCGCAAAAATAACATTCTTTTATTATAAGCTTTTATTTAGTTCTGCTTTCAAAGTTCCACACCTCTTATTCAAACTTAAAAGCTAAATTTAGATACTAATTTGGATTTTTCACCATAGATCCTTTTGCTAGGATGTGTTTTAAGTTATATACAACGTGATTATCGAAAAAGTTATTTTGAAAAAACTGAGGGTTACGTCCGTTTTTCTTTCCACAGTCGATATGTCTTAACACGTTGACTGCTAAAGCATTTTCATTGCGATAGTTTATGTACTGAAAATTTAGCTTAAATTTAAAAGTATTGATATTTATCAACTAGGTGACGGCAGATATTATTTAATGTATTAACGCTTAACACTATTAGTAGGATGACTGGTCATTCTCGACCAAGGCCGTACGTCGTTAGGAGGTTTTAAGAACACCTAGCGCGCGCCTGATTGTACGCCTATAGGCGTTTTCGGCAGTGAGAACTCATATATTTTCGTATACACTTATACGTACTTACAGTTTCTACTTTAAAAGTGGCGCGTATAAATTTCTACACTGTGAAGACTTATTTTTACTCTGTGCGCTACGAAATTTAAGTATATAGATCTTCGCAATGTGAAATCTTTACAGAGTATTTTTCGCCGAAATTGGTTGTCAGACAATTGATCAACCCCATGGGCATCCAGTTCAGCATTTTCGATTTTTTTTAAATCCAGCAGATATGGAAATCGAACCACATTTCCCGTTTGAGAAGCGCGCATGCCAGCCTCACGGCTAGCGTGTAGGCACAATAAAATAACAATTAATTCAATTTTGAATTATACCGTATAATAATGAATTAATTCTTTCATTATAAATCACATTCTGATATATTACTACGCATTTTAATCACCGACGAACAGTTTACGTAAACAAATTTCGTAAAAAATACATTCATTGTTTGTTTTAAAAATAAAAAAAAATTAAAAGATTAGGTAAACGAAACATGGCTGAATGAAATCAGATGAACAATTAAATTCGAACAATGGAAATGATCAATCAGATAAACTATGTTATTATGTTAATTTAAAACACTCGTATAATTTATTTTAGTGGAAACATTCAATTACATGTGTTACGTAAATAGTTATCAGTGAAATTATATCGTCAATCAAAGAGGCCACTCGACTTCAAGTATACGTAATTCGAATAACCTTTTTTGTATGAATATAAAATATGGAAGAAATGGATACTGAAATATATTTAATAACACACGTATGTACAAAATTCTATAATACTACTTTTCAGGCATGAAGCCTTAACCAAAACCGTTTTTATAAAACTTAGAATGCAAAATAGAGCTTAAATATCTTCCAATGTCACATATGAATGCCCAATCAAGAGGACTAGTGACATTTTTATGTTCAGGTAAAATTGTTAGTAAAATTTAATATTTTTTAATCCGAATTATACGTCAAATTACCGATCAATAATTTCGTCATATTATTTGTCTTACATTTTTATTTTGAAATATTTTAAACGCACATTGTGTACAGATAAATTTACGTATATTCCTAGTACAGTTGTTTTTGTAGTAATAAATATAATTGTAATTAAGAATATTTTCAGGGCAATGCAAGGCTTTGTATTATCTCAAGCTGAAATTAAATAGAGAATAAATAATATTTGCCATAGTAAAAAAGCTCATGTTTTAAAATTGTACTTTTATTAAAGCTTAAATGACAGGAATCATGGATTCAAATACCGCAACCACGTAAGAATTTAAAATAATACATTATGTATTGTTTCCTAGTTTTTACGCGTATACGTCTTTAATGGCAAAAATAAATAAATTTAACATATTTGTTACGAAATTCACAAATTTTAAACCTTTCTCTATTTGATGCTATCAAACTGTTTGTATTGAATGATTACATCATAGATTTTTTGCGAAACAAATTAGTACTGATTCTGTGACGCTCGATTTTTAGAACTCACATTATGAAATTCTAGATATAAAACTAGATTCCCAATGTGTTAATTGACAATCCACGTAAACACAATTAGTTAATTCTCCAGTAGGTCACGTAGGTAACTTTTATTTAAGTCCACCTGGCCGAGAGCAAAATAATAGACCAGATCTTTGGAAGAAAACCATCCGTCAGATGGCCATGGATGCAGCGATAAAAAGCTGGCAGAGTAGGTGGAACGCGTCGACTAAAGGCAGGCACACGTACATGTTTTTTCCTAATATTAAATGGCGCACGGAGATAACCGAGCTGACTCCAGACCACTTCAGTAGCCAATTTATTACAGGCCAC
>JAGVSQ010008807.1:0-14092 GCA_022683975.1 Rhyacophila evoluta | reverse complement strand
AATTTAAAATCAATTTCCATCAAGCACCATCAGTCGAAAATATTAATTATGATATGATATTATTGAAGTCATATAGGTTTTTATGAGGAATACATTTTTGTATGTAATAATATATTAGAATAATATTCTTACTTTACAATTTGTATATTTGGAGAAATAACATAAAATATAAGTGCTGGTCACTCACTATCCACCATCAGGTAGTAAGAGTGAATACAAAATCAGAATAAATACAAATTAAAAATGACTTGTGAGAGCATTCCAAAACAAATATAAAAACTATCTCTTGTATCAATAAAAACTTGAATCTCTGCTTTTTACCTAATTGCATATTATTACATAATAAAACAAGATAAAGAATTTATTAAATACCCTCTCGCATCCTTTCTCCAGTATGGTGCGTACAGCCCACTGAATGCGGGCACGAAATAAACATCTCCGGTGGAAGGCGCGGCACGGGCCGCTGTCTCCAAATCTTCGTCAACATCCTTTACAATCTTTAACTTGTCTCTCATCCATTTCAATGCTCCTCCACCCACTGCCACTGACCCTGTCAACACCAAAAAAATTAATACATGTTGCATTACTGATTTGTTACACGCAGTTGACTTTTTTGATGATTAAATTGAATGTATTTTTCCTGCCAATCGTAAATTTACTATTTAATTAATAATAATCATAAAATTTTGTCAGTCATTCAGATTTTGTAACAGTTTTATTCTTGATATTAGAGTAAATATATACCTTCAAGAGCATAGACAGTGGGAGCGTCTTTCCCCAACTTGTAAGCAACAGTGGTCACCAATCCGTGTGATGATTGCACTCTCTGTAATAAAATATTAGATTGAATAAGTTCAAAATACTTAAAATAACTAATGAGTCAGATTTTAAATAATTGGCATTTTAATACCGTATTGTAAATATTAATGATGCTAACAATAATAGATTTAGTGTATTTACCTTGGTTCCAGTGTTGTAAAGTAGAAAGCATCCACTCCTATATGTGTTTTTGGCTTGTCCTTCTTTCAGGCACATATGACCTACCAGCGCCGATTGTTGATTTCCTAGTATCTGTAAAATATAAAGACACAATGTTAGCATTTAGTTTATCCCACAAAAAAAATATTTAACCGTATCATAAAATCATCATCAAAATATGTTGTTTAAATTGTTTAACTTTTGCCTTACTCTGTCAGTGACCTTACTCTGTTAGTTAGTGTCTTCTAGTGACTGATGACTGTACCTAACCATTTTGAATAGTCCCTCTCTTTGCCTCACAGACATAATGATTTTAAAATCACAGGGATTTTTTTGAGGAATACATAAAGTATGAAAACCATGCAATCGGTATATTTTGAAAAATAAATAAATGAATGCTGGTCACTCACTATCTACCACTGTGCAGTAAGAGTTAACAGAGGGCTTCCAAAACGAGTCTGCGAGGGATGACAATGCTTGCTTGTATCTAATTAATAACAAATGATCTTACTCCAGAGATAGGTATTCCATCCAAAATAGATCCATCTGCGACTTTTCCGTAAATTTCTGCACTCGATCTGATTTCAGGGAGTATATTACGATTGATTTTGAATAACCTAAAAATATAACAAGACCGAGTGTGTATTTAACAGTTCAGAAATTAAAAAAAAAAAAAATTCTAGTATATTCGTTAAGGACATCGATAAGAATTTATGAAAAAATACTCACCTAAGTAAAGCTGGATCCCAATTCAAACTTTCTATATTCATAAGAAGTGTCCTAGAGGCATTAGTAACGTCTGTAATATGCAAACCACCTTTCGGTCCACCAGTTAAGTTCTGAAATAACATTTCCATTAAGTTAGATATCCAAAATAATTACTACACATATTTTAGTTTGGATAAAAATTTTACAACATTTTATTCTCAAATTCTCATGCCATGTCCGCTCTAGAAGTGGTACAGCATATGGGTCTACACAATGTGAAGATGTCTGCTTTGAAGGCGGAGTAGACGGATCTCCGCAGTGTGTCTTGACAGATTATTTTTTACGAGAATTGGTTTTTTTCTTAAGCACAAGATTTTATTTACAGATTGGTACGAAAAGTCAAGCTGAACCACGCTCGAATAGGTCGAAGTCGGTTGATTTTAGCTATTATTCCTTTCTAATGAGTATGAGTATTGATGGCCTTTCCAAATAACTATAATTAATCACTACAGACGGGTGATAAAACACTGAGAAACCTTGGATATACAGAAAAACTGAGGATGCAACTAACTAGAAATCAGCTGAAAGAAGAACCTTGGTCAGATCATAAATCACTCCAAGGCTGTTGAGCCAATAATGATAGGTTTAAAAAATACCTTTGATAAATATTATTTATTATGTCTTACCCAAACAAGCCATGTGTCAACAGTGCCGAAGAAGCATCTGTTATCCTCGACTGCTCTTCTGACAGCTCGCACTTCATTGATGAGCCATCGTAACTTAGGCGCGCTGAAATATGGGGAAAGAGGAAGACCACTGGACTCGCTTGACCCATTTAAATTTTCTACTAAAGACGCTGTCCTGTTATCATTCCAAGCTGTAAGATAATAGTATATTGTCATAATTATTATTTTACTAAATATTTTATTAAAAGAAACATTTAGGATCGAACATAAAAAATTCTGGCCACCAGCTTATCATTCTTGACATATACTTCTAAAAGTGAAGTGCTAAATTATACAATATAATTAAATTTATGATAATGTTGCTACAAACTGTTTATAAACATATAGGATAACAATGTGTATAAAGGTAAAAGATTTATTAATTTATTAATGTACATTGACGTTTATTTCATCCTTTTTTATTCGCTTCAAGTGTCTATGTATTCCACTAGAGTGAGTTGAGTTTATAAATATTCTAGAATATACCGTTACTTGGTAGACTTTCTTGGGTTACAAAAATATTATATATACAGAATTCAAAACTGTAGTGTATAATATATGGTTGAAATAATTAACTCTTAGTGCCCAGTGGTGGATAGTGAGTGACCAGTTATTGTATTTTATTTATTTCTACAAATATACTGATTGCAAGGCCTTTATACATTATGCACTTTTCATAAAAACCACTGTGATTTCAATATCATTACGAAATAAAAATATTGATCAATATCAACAAAAATCATTATTCTGTATTAAATCTAGGACCGGCATGTATGTGTGTGTGTGTGTCTCAATTAACATTGGGTATATGCAATAGTAGCGTTCATCGCTCATATGAATGATGTCATTACGTCTCAGATAGGAAGAGAATAAGTTAGATCAAAGCGGTTAGATCAGTCAGTAAAGGATATCCACCTGGGCATGTCGTCTCTTTCGTTTCTTTTTTATTCTTATACATCTTGCACTTATTTTATATTATTTGACTTCTTATACATGATCAAATGATTTTTATAGAACAACAATTTATCTACCAGATTTTGAGTAATTTGAAATTAAAACATACATTTTTTACTGGAGACTCAGCTTTTGGGACAGTACGGCTAGAGTTAACATCATTTTCTATCTCTGCACTGATTGTGTTTAACCTTTTCAATAAACGTTTGATATTGATAGAATATACGTTGAAAATTTTCTAATCAGTAAATTATTTACAGTGGACCAGGGGATTGTGTTTGGATTAAAATAAAATTATGTGTCCCTTTTCCAAATATAAAACTGTACTAAATTCATTTCATTCTTCAGAAACATCATTCAGACAATGTGACAATTGAATGGTGGGTGTTGGTTTGTGCTTAAACTTTCTGGCTCACTATTTAAAATGAATTCATTTTTATGCTGCCAAATACTAAAATTCTATTTCACGTGCATTTCATTAAGTAGAGTAAGAATTTCTTACAAATAGCATTGTAGAGAGGTTCTCCTGTTGTTTTATCCCAAACAATAGTGGTTTCCCTTTGATTCGTTACCCCTAATGTAACAATGTTTTTCTTGTCATAACCTGTAAGCAACATCAAAATTAATCAATATTAATAACCAACCAAAATTAACATAATCCAAATTACGGTAGAAAGTGAATTTATCTATTTCAAATGACTAACCACAGAGTGCCAGCTACATTGCCTTTTAAAGTCAACTAATTGCACTGCCTAAAGTAATTAATTTTATATGGTCTCTAATGGAATAAAATTAAATGTATAGATGGAAGCTATTGAAATAAATAAATGATTTTAAAGAATCATACAAAATTGGTCAACTTTAAATAGTAAGTTCTTACTATACTCATCATATACATATTCACATCTGTATTGAACTAGTCATTACTTTTAATTATTGCTGCAATAAAAGGGAATTTAAGAGATTGTGTGGTGTATTTACCAAGATCAGTCAATTTCTGAATGGCATTTTTCGCACAGCGCCGGACAGCATTCAAAATGAGTCTAGGATCCTGCTCTGCCCATCCCTCACGTGGAAACTCTTGGACTATGTCTTCTTGGGCTGATACCAGTTCATCGGTGCTCTGACTTTTGAATATCTGGAAAATCATGTTTCATTAATTAAATAATAATTTAATAAGTAAATCAGTACAAACCAACAGCATAATATAATGAATATCCACAATCTTCATCTAGATAAAAAAATGTGTGACTTGAGTTGTAAAATGAGTCTTTTCCTCAATTTTTTGTTTTCGTTTCTATATTATAATATAGAACAGAAAATATATGTATATGTCTGTCCGTCACGGGAACTCCTCCCAAACGGTGGACAGTAATGCTATCAAATTCTCACATGTCATTATGGTTGCCATTTTTAGGTCAAATGTTTTACTTTCAGCTTTAAACATTGTCGACAAGAGACGAAAAAGATTGTATGCAGCCGAGTATTGAAATAAACTTGTAACAACGGGATGAATAAAGTTAACTTGAATAAAAAATGAATTTGAATCTCTCCCAGGCAAAGCCGGGTAATAAATGCTAGTTATAATATAAAATTAACCATGAAAATATTTTACATTTATTAAAAACTTTCTTTATCATGGCCATAATACTAAAAAAAAAAAATGGAATTAGAAAATTTATGGTTGATCATAGAATCTAATAATTCAAAACTATGTTATTCAATTTAATTTTGTCTTATAATAAAATATTAAGTATAATTTAATTAATACTTTGTCCTTATTTCAATGTCTTACACATTAATTTTAAAACTTAAATTAAAAATCATGTTTCACATGAAATAGAAAGTATCTTTGTATCCATTGAAAATCAACTACATTACAAAGTATCAAAGTCTTACTTATATCACATGGTTATTATGATTAACCAGCAAACCAGATAATGATGTACATTATTGAATTTTCAATTATAATAATAATATGACAATTTGTTTTGACACATTCATGCTATCATTATAATTGTCTTCAGAGGCAGCTCCATTTTGAAATCAATATTGTATTTAAAATAATAAATATTTTATGGTTAGATTTAATAAAATAAAAAGATAAGATAAAATATTGTGAATTCCACCTGTGAAAAAAATCATATTGCGATATCTACAAAATCTAAAAACAGATGTCACTCTACGAACACGTTTATTCATAATAGGTATGCAATTTATTCTTTATTCAAAAAAATAAGAATAACTTTTTGGAATTTATTCAAAAAATCGATTGAAAATCTCATTTTTATAAGTAACAAAAATCCACCAGGTAAAAATGATCACTGGGTTGCCGTTGTAAAATAATGTCATATGGAAAAACTTATATGTCTCTAATTTTATATTTTCTCAAATATCTCAAAACTAGCAAGAACTGAGTTGAATCTTTTCAGCATATATTAACGATAATAGGTGATAACAAATGTCGAATTATTTTCACATTTCTGTACAATACGATATACTCAATATTAATTTAATTCTACAAATGAATTTATGTGTTTTTAATCTGGCTACGATGGTGTTTACTATATGATATAATAAATAATATTTACTGACAAAGAATTTATAGTTTTGACACATCACTGTTAATATGTTAGAATAGCACTAGTGTTTTTAATTTTAAATATCTTTAAGCACTGTTTTATAGCAGTTCTGAAACTCTATAAAGAAAACATAGGAACTGTGAGGAATTGTTTAGTCAACTAAATTATCTTTTTTAAGTATGATATTGTTTTATGTGAAATTTATATAATATATTTTGAAAGATGTAAAATTTGAAAACTCACAAAACAAAATGGGTGTTTAAATTGAAATTCTTTAAAAATACTTGGACCATATTCAATGTTCCCTCTAAGCTGCACGCATGCGTGATTATGCACCAATTTTGAAAGTCTCATACACTCATCGCAGACTAGCAAGCAGTCTTATACATTCCTAAACCCTCGCATCCAGAGAGAACATTGACTGTACTGAAGAATTGAAATTGATACACTTCACATGTGTATCAATTTTGAGGTCCTTATGCAATTCAATTAATATATGAACGCAGAATAAGACAGATGAGGGTGAAATATCTAGAGCTCTTGATAGAATCTGTAAATGATGCCATCAACAAACAGAACACAACAAAATTATATGTGACTGACGATGAAGGCAAATCTTAAGATGGCAATTTTTGGGGAAAAATTGTGAAGTCAACCATAAGACATTTAGACTGCTACACCACAATATTATAATATTGTATATATTAAAAGAAAAAACAATTTGAATAAATAATAATTTTGTAAATAATAAATGCTTGGACCCCATCACTAGTAAATTGAATGAGCCACTGACTGTTTATCAATTTGATACATAACATACTCTCCATAATAATGACATTGACAGTATTACTGACAGGTAAAAAATTTATCAATTATAGTTAAACTTTGGAATTAACCATACTCATTATGCACTGAAACATCAATGTATAACTTATTCTCGATTTGCCGGGGTGAATAGAAAAAAAAACATGGATTATCGATTTTACAGTTGTATATCAACTGTCAAAAGGAAAAAAGATGTAACCCACACAAATGAAATTCTACAGGAGGCGTAAAAATAGTATATTCAATGATTTTGGGTCAAAATCAAAATATTAAATAAACACAACCCTGAAATACAGGAAGATTAATAAACTAGTGTTTTATTTACCCAATCTGATTTTTTAGCCCGTTTACTGCAATTGTCAGAGCTTATGTGAGAGCATGACTCGCCCAATACGTGTCAAGCTTGTGCCGCAGCAAGTGATTAAAAAAATATTTTAGAAAAACCAATAAAACTTAGGATTTCAACCGTGGTATATTATACCATACACTCTAAAAGAAGAGCATATGGCTGTCAGGAGTGTGAAAATGATCACTCCAAGAAATATACATGGCATATGGATATCTGCATTCTAAAAATATTTTTTTCACAAGGATTGGTTGTCAGCCATCTTCCTAGCCCATTGAGAATCCAGTATTGTATCTGTGGATTTCAAAAAAACTTGCAGCTGTGGGATTCGAACCCGCAACCTCCGGCTCCGAAACACCCATATTGACCCATCGGCCACCGATGGAACATATTCACCATTTACAAATTACTATCGATTCAACACGAAATAAATAATTCGTAAATACATAACAACAATACCGGAGCACTTAGCACTTCTCATCCATACCTATACCACATACTATTTTACGAACAATTTTTTTTCACCATAGATATTTCCAGCACAAATTATATTTTTTATATTTATAATTTGCTATTCATAGATACATGATAATAAAAATCTTGTACAAATAATACGATAAATTAAAAAAACTCAGCTAGGTATCAAAAAAAGTACAATTAAATCAAGCAATAGAAAAAATGCTAAATAAAAAAAACTGTCTCCAAAGATAAAAAGCAATTATAATCACATAAAACCTCTTTAGAACAAAATAATAAGCAACACTTGAATGACACGCACACTATTACATTATAATATTAAATTGATTAGCCATAAATATAGGTGTACGTACCACGAATCGGACAGACTTCGTTCCCTCGTCAATGACTCCAACCAGAGGTCGGTTGCTATCCACTGACTCCATTCTTTTGACTGAAAAATAAACACAGAACTGTACGAAAACGAAAACAAAGATAGAAACTTAAAACTTAGCATAAAATTCGATCACGTCATAAAATTTTGCAATGTTAACCAATAATAAGTAAATTTTCATAAATACGCTATCGACCGCATTCTACGCAAACAAATGCATCTATCTTTGATGATATTTATCAGATTACATTACTCGTATTTCTTCTTAAAATCGAGTAAGTTGACTCCAAATGTAAATTAAAACATCTAGGTAGAAATACCAAGCAGTAATAACAACTTTCTAACGTCAAAAATAAATTTCATTTATAATTACTGCAAACCTGTTTTTGATGCCGGTCAAACAACGTCATTTACGAATATACCAGAAAAAATTAGAAGTCGTGCACAAACAAATGCACAAACGTGGTTGTTAATTCATTATTTGTATCGTGTCTGTTCCGAATGTGGAGCATACTGATCTCCACAATGTAAATACTTACCTTTATGGATTATTACTTATAATGTACTCCCAACTATTCGTGCTAATGCTGAGGAGTAAGGGTTCGGATAATTAAAAAAAAATACTGAAAATCCAAACTATCAAAACTGGTAAACTCACATATAGAAGTTTACCAGTTTTAAATAATTTAGAATATGGATATATGGTTTTCTGAATGCATTTTATTATACATTATTGGATTGAAGAGAAAAATCAATTTGTAATTCCACTTTCGAAGTATACTTTTGAAGCATACAATCAACCGTGATATAATATCTAAAATTACAAAAATGTTAGATGGTTTTCTAAAATAATAAATTCATCTGCTTCTTGACTTCATCCAAATTCATAGTCACATTCATTTATTTCTAGCCATTGGAAAACATTTTTCTGGCTATTTCTTCTCGAGCGTGTTTTACAGAAATCAGGAATTTCTAACCCCAAAATCTATGTCTGCATCTTGGCCGTCAAACAATGTCTTCTAACCATTTTCCGATCTTTGCACTTTCACTTCTTTTCTGATATGTTGTGCGTTATATCGGGCTCTATTATAATTCGCAAATTTCAATATGATTTTAAATTTTAATTGATGAAACATCGTCAGAAGAGGCCGCTCTCCATTACTTTCATTATCGCTATATGTGTAAAATACTAATTTCACATACTGATAAATAATTTAATTATCATATACACGTGACGTTTTTTTTTTAAATAATTTATGAGTGACAAACCAGTGTGTATTTAGCTAATTAGATGAAATAATATCACCTACCAATAATGATTGTACATATCTGAAATGAACCATGAAAATTGCCCTCTGCGATATCAAGTAGGATTTATCATTTTTGGTTATATCAAATATTTACATACGTGATAATATATAAAATGAAAAAAAATGTGCGGAGTACGTCATTGACATCCTAATTTCCAAAAATAAAACCAGAAAAATGATAAAATACTAATTTATTTATAAATATGTTTTTATCTATTATGTTATAGGGGAATACGAAATTAAACTCCGTTAAACTTGTATGTATATAAATAAAATACATCGTTCTAGCTACCAAAATGGAAATGACTATAAAACTCAGGAAGTTTGCAATATCCTTATCATAATATTTATTTCGCTGCAAAAATCATATGGCCACCATTCAGGATAGTCACCAGCCAATCGCTGTGCCCTCTCTCAAGACAACCCATAAATCCACCAAATAATTATTCGACAGTTCTTTAATATATGCATATATGGCGGATTGAATGATCCTAATCACACAAGCGGGTCTTCATTTGTTCGATCGTTTACAGAATCGGTCGGCTACTGCGACATGGTTTCTACGAAGGATAATTATTATTTTAAAAATCGTGCGGCATCTTGCGACGAGCGTAAAAATTATAATTTTAGACAAATTTTAATAACGCTGTTATCATTTAACACGGACCAGATACGTCCGCCATAAACTTTCGTCATAATCAACATCCACTGTATTATATTAAAGCTTTTTTATCCATATTTTTGTAGATTGACTTATATTTTAACTTAGCTTGTTAAAATCATAATTTAATCTTTCAATAAATAGTTGCCTACAGCAAAAATAAATTTGAGTTAATTTCACGCGTGATGATTATAACAATAAAGTTTTTAATGTGGGTGATTAATTTTATAAATGTTCATACCACTCGTAAGCAGATAAATCTTTAGCTAAATAAATCTGTCATAGAATATTATACTAAATAAAACGATAAGCGAGTGTTTTTAAGCTTA
Source organism: Rhyacophila evoluta (assembly GCA_022683975.1). NCBI lineage: Eukaryota > Metazoa > Arthropoda > Insecta > Trichoptera > Rhyacophilidae > Rhyacophila > Rhyacophila evoluta. Next base: position 3,824 of record JAGVSQ010008807.1, on the reverse strand, counting down.
AATCTTAATATGTATATGGCAATTATTATGCCATATACATATATGATTTAAGATCATTCTGTTTACAGAGGTCTAATGACAATTGACATAAGTACGATGTGATACTGAAAATTAACATTTTAGGATTATAACCATGGTAACATTAGAAGAAACTTTTATTCATTACGGATTATGTAGATTAAAATGAACTAACTACAGTGTACTCACGAGTATCCGTGCTAATACTGAGGAGAGGCCCAGATAATTGAAAAACACGGATAATGGTGAAGATGTGAAATTTGGGTAATTTATCATTGATGAATAATTCATCGCCAATATTGCAGGAACACGTATCTTGATTTTTGGTTTAAGTCACTTTGTAAAGTATTGTGTTGTTTCTTGCAATCTCTTGTATTATTGGTACATTTTTTCGTTAGCACATATGTGTTCAAGACATATTAATGCCAAAATGTCCCAGTAATATAGAAAATTGAAAAAAAAACAAACCATACTTTAAGTGACTCAAACCAAGAGATCGAGATACGTGTTCCTGCAATATTGGCGACGAATTGTTGTTTTTCAAGCCTGGCCAACCCGTTGCTTCACGGGCTTCCATGCTAGATTAATATTTTTACTTCCTTCCAAGATTTAGGTTCTACGTTTTTTTAGCTTTCGCATGAATGCATTCTTGTATAACTTCATTCAGTTTCTCACGTGAAGTAATGTTCAAATCTAAAAAAAGGTATTTTTAATCATAAAACCCCCTATAATACAATTTACAATACACATGCACCACGTATAATCCGCAAACCAGATAACCCACGCCCAAATAATCGAGAGTATGTCATATTCGTTATAGATTATCATAAAAATAAACGAGCTATGCCGTGACGCAACTGCAACATTGTTTACGGTGAGAAGAAACCGATTAATCTATGTAGAAATAAATATAAGGGATAAAAAAGTATATATTTCATGCACCTGAAGCTTACCTCATAAATAATCTTACGACGTCGCTGTTTATGTTCTTTCTGCATACAACTTCCTTCAAAAGTATACACGTGCCGTGTAACTTTCTTGCGCAATATGCATCTATATGCCATTATGGCGTAAATAGATCCGATAAAAAACAATTCTAACCTTATATGATTTCTAAAATAATATATTGCGAGATTTTTAATTTTGAACTGGCATCTGTTGAAAATATCTTCAGCGCCAGAAATAATAAGGATAAAATAAATATGTACATTCAACTTTGTGCTAACCCCTCTACAGTAGATTTTGCAAACAGAACATTAACTATTATGACCATCGATGAAAGTCCAATACAATGAGCCAATAATTTTAAAATTTGCAATCATTTTCAGTTGAAAGGCACAAACCGCATTGACTGGTGCATTTTTGAAATTTACCAATATACTGCTTGCGATTGGTTGAAATCGATACCGCGAATAAATCATCCTCACTAAAGAAGCAAGCAAGACAGAGAGTACTCGTGAATTTTTCGATAAATGGTTCTTCCGCGGTATTACACTGACTAAAATTAGTGGGTGTGCTGCTCCAGAAAATTTTAAAATTGTGTAAAATGAAATAAACATGTTCAAAAAGAAAATGTATTCAGAAACTTGATAAAATCCTAAAAGAATCAAACAGAATACGTGGAAGCAAGATAATAACGTAATTCTACACTATATTACATTCATGGTACACGATTATTAAGCAAAAAACATGCGGAGTAAAAACCTTCCACCAGCACGCAGCAGTGGGCAGTACACCACGCCGCTGGAACTGTGAGGCGCACAGCTCCATACAAAGATTTATCGGTTCAAAGATATATCGCTCATGACAAAGCAATGCCTCGTATACCACACAGCAATATATATATATACAAGATTTAAAAATAGCCCTCTATAACCAATATCATTCAATCAAACTGACATCCCTCACTCACATTAGTCTGTTCTATCGAAATTTTACTGTATTCATAGTAATAAGTTATTGATTTTATTGCAAGAGCTTTAGTCCTTGCTATAATCTTAGTTATAATATTAAGTATGGAAAAACATCTTGAAAAGTTTTTTTCATTAAACGAATTCAAACAGTCACATTAATAAAAAAATCCATAATTAATTAAGGGGTACAAATGATTAATTCATCAAACTACACATATAACTCTCGTCGCAAGTCGTTAGAGGGTTAAATACTATAACACAACAATCGTTCGTTGAGTCTATTACATAAGATCATTTATTATTAGTATACAATATTTCAAGGATAGTATGTATTAAAAGTCCATACATTAATGTTGATTACTGATATCAGATATTAAAATAGCTTGCACATCAACATTTTTTACAATTTAAATAATCATACCTATTGTGTTATGTCTATAATATATGATTTCATTAATTACATTTACATTTGTCTTCCTTTCTGGATGAATCCGCACTAATAACATATGTATAATTAAAATTTGGATAGTTTTGGGCTTGGATTTTTATTAATATTTTATTAGTATTAAACTTACTTATTAAACTAAAGCCCATAAAACTTCGCGATTGATTATATTTAGTGTATTTTTGATCAGTGGCATTATGATAATAATTATAATTAAGAGTAGGTATGGTCAGAAATTTATCTGTAACTAAGTTACCTTATATTTAAACTTCCAACGCCGAAAACGTTTAAGCGACATGAACGTTTTCTAAAGATTGTTTTTATGTGTCTGTCATATTAAATTATTGATGTTTTTCAAAGCATTTTAATCAATTACATGAAAAATTTCAATTTGTAGCTTGGACATTTTCTGCTTAACTACATCCAATTCATAGTATAAAAATCTGATAAATAAATAGTGGCAAAAACTCACAATAGTATGCTTGTACAAATTACAATACTAGACACACAAAAAAATCTCGTTTTTTTTTTTTTGCTTTGTTGTTGACATGATTTTTTTAGTTACCTGTATAAGATTATTTATATTTGATAAATTACGTGTAACCCAACAACATTTTTTGCGCTTAATCTTTTTTATGTGTTTATTTACAAAACAGCCTACCTGACAATTAACTCTACCTATACCATAATTACGTAAATCAAGTATAAAATGTCTTTTAAAATTGAAATTAAAAAATATTCGCCATCTCAAAACTATTCATTTATTAGATCAGCCCTACTCCGTCGCACAGTTAAAAAATAATTAATTAATATTGTATTAAACAAAAATTTCAAATACAAGAAGATTTCTACTGACATGCTTGTATATAAAAACAGGGGCCGCTTTAAAAATGTATCTTATTATTTATGGACAACTCTCCAAACAAACGTTAGTAGAAAATATATAATAACTTGTGAGAATTTCACCAATCATACAACTTGTGTTCAATATATTCAATATTCAACAATATATCGATTGTGGAAAGGGAAAAGGATGTAACCCACACAGGACAAATTTTACAGAAGGTGCGATAAACCTCTGTTTAATGACGTTGTGTTTTTCAAATCACGCACCGTTAATATGCGATCAACCAATCCTATGACGAACTGGGAGTTAAAATAACAGGTGAAAAACTCACGTCCCTACAGTTCACCGTTTAGGACCAGTTCTTGTAACAGTAACACATTTATTATCTGTTGTATAGCATGGATTTCGACTTATGCGTGGTCTTATTGATAACTCTGCCGCTTTTGCTATGTTGGTCTGTATGTCCCTGATAACTACCTAAGAAATCGGTAACATCAGTTGTTTTTCATTCCTAAATGCAGGACTGTCATGCCAGTAGTAATGCCTATGCGGAGAGCAATGGTGATGTTTAACGGGATTGCCTCGGATATTGATATCTTCC
>JAGVSQ010008806.1:0-14094 GCA_022683975.1 Rhyacophila evoluta | reverse complement strand
CACCAGTGAAAGATTGTAGTTTTTAAAAAGTGTGTGCATAAAAAATTAACTCACTAATCAAAGGGTTAAATATAATACGGGAAGGTATCAAAGGACAATAAAATTCACGATATGTATTTTACGCGTTGTGTTAATTATTTTACGATTGGCAGATTATGTAAAAAAATGATATCATTGAATGAACAAAATATCCATTTACACTACTTATCTAATTCACAGCTTTAATAAAAGTGTTTTTTTTTTCATTCTTTATCATTCAGTTATTATCATAGGCATAGACTTGACCTCTTAACTCCTACATGATCGGTGTTATTATATTTAACCGAAACTCGTGCTGTAACGTTGGAAATCTGGCATGACAAATTTCGTGAATCAAATTATTAGCCTCCTTTTCAGTTTCTAATTTTAGACGCAGGTATTGTCGGTGGGCGGCGGAACTTAGTGTATTGCCGAACTTGTACGGTTATATCTTGTATTATATCCGTCGACGAAAATATGAGCGTGTTCTGATTTTAGCAGAATTCACATGCTTGTTAAATTTGCGATTTATTTTAGACGTTCGTTGCGCGGCCTCCCCCAGTTGAGTTTTGCGTATATTTTAGGAACGGTGCCTCCGGCGAAAGAATTTCTGGTGCCGACTCTCTCGGGGTATACAACTCGTATCAATTAGGCGAATTTTTTTTTATTAAACCTTAGTAAATTAATTTTTTTTTAACAAAAGTTACTCGGATCGGCTCGATGTTGATTAATCTCGATTTTGGAAAACATGGCTTCTGTTGAAGCAGTTTATGATTTCGTTTGCTGTTTCGCTACCAGCGCTATCGCATCCAACCGTTTTCGGCTTGGTTAAGGTCACGTGTCGTGACTCGTGACCTATTATATGCCCGGGCCCTTTTGAATATTTCGTGCCGAGCTGAACAAAAGAGATCTTTGTGTCGATGGGGAAAAGTCAAAAGCTGAAAGGTCGTAGTCATACTGCTGCTATAATGGCAATTTCGATAGACAACACGCGAAGAGTGAGTTTTACACAGCTTCATACTAACCAGTGCGAGCCGCGTTTTTTTTTTTTATTATTAAAAATAAATCTCGACTGCTTGCCCTATACATATAGCAACTGGATATTTCGATGAATGTAAATTTCGTGTCGTCTACGTTTTCAATACCATATTATTATTATGCTTTCCTTTGAAAATTTATAAATTTATAAATGGTGAAAATTTATGATTTCACTGCTCAAATTTATGCGCTAAGTAAATGAATGCGCTTTTAGTGGCCCGAGGTTGCGGGTTTCATTTTCACAGGGGCTGGATTTTGGTATATTCAAAAGATAAATTGCTAAATGTATAAAGAAATTGGCTGACAAACATTCCCTGTGAAAAATCTACCAATGTCTTCACGTTGCGGAGATCCGTATATTGAATTTCTGGGGGGAAAAATCAATACAAAGGCAATAATGGACACTCTTACACTGGTCTACATCACAATAGACTTTGATAAGATAATAGTTTTATTGGCGTTCAGGTCGCAAAACCTGAAAAATTATTGGTGACTATGTCTATTGTTTTTTATCGGTGCTCTTCTTACCCGTACTTACGTTCGAGTGTCACACACATTTGAATTCTAAAGCTTAGAATCAGGTACCTCATTGTTACGGATGAAATCATAATTAGTCGAAGTGAAGATACTTTTCGGAATTCCATGGGAGCTTCGCGTTTTTATTTTATCAGCCTTTGTGTTGTATATACATATATCAAACATAAATACTCTAGAAAACTCATGTCAGCCATTTTCAATGTTTAGGTGTAACAATAAACGAATGTTAAAATAGAAGCAAAATTTCCTAATACTTTAAATAGTGAAATAACTCTATTTTCAAAATTAGCTTCAATATGTATAGTTTAATAGATATTAAAAGAAATTTAATATCATTATTGAAATTGTTGCTATTTTAGATCATTGCGAATATCGAGCGGTCTCTACTCAGATGACAGGGGCTCCTCCGGTTCCTCCTCGGACTGTGAAGACAATCAACTAGGGCGAGGTCATCATCAATCGCATCACCATCACCATCACCAAGACTTCCCTGTAGAAATTCTTCCTAATCTATTTTTAGGAAATTCAGCTAATAGTGAAGACTGCGAAGGACTCGCTAGACACAATATTAAGGTCAGTTGAATTCATTACAATAATGTTCAACTCTTTCAAAATGTCTAAATATTATAAGCTACTCAAGTTTCATTATCTTTTAACTGAAGAGGTCTTAATTTAATTACAGTATGTATTGAATGTGACTCCTGACCTGCCGAATGTCTTTGAAGATGCAAATAGAGATATTAATTATCTACAGATTCCTATAGCTGACCATTGGAGTCAGAATTTGTCAACTCACTTCCCTGAAGCAATACAATTTATTGGTAAGTTGATAAATATGATAATAACTTCTTGACATTTTTGACTGCATATTTTCATATGTTCAATTTATTATTGACATTATTGTGTTTTGAAATATAATAAAATTAGAATGAAAATTAACTCAGTTGTTGGGGAACAATCAGAGGTTAGAAATAGATCAGGTAAGTGTGGTATTTTAAAAGTTTTTTATTTTTTGTAGAAGAGGGTGTGTCGTCTAATCATGGAGTTTTGGTACACTGCGTGGCTGGAATCAGTCGATCGGTGACTGTTACAGTGGCTTATCTCATGAAGCGACATCGTCTCAGTCTCAATGATGCATTTGCCCTAGTGAGATCGCGAAAGGCCGACGTGGCTCCCAATTTTCACTTCATGAGACAACTCCACTGCTTCGAGAAAGACCTTGGCCTGGACACAGAGTCCCTCAGCCTGAGCAAGGTTGGTGCGTGTCAATCTTTCGCCTCTTCTTCTGCACAATCTTTTTGCTAATTATTTTATAGTATTTTTATAATAGTATGCACGAATTGTTTAAAGTAATATTATATTTATACTACAAAAAAAGTTATAACAGGCTATTGCCACAGAAAAGAATAAAACTAGATGGTAAATTGTGGTGAAATATATGTAGTAAACAAGTATGGTAGTTATAATAAACTAACATTCAACTTGAATTGTTTCAATTTTTTGAATATCTTGAATATTTAATATTCTTGAATAATTAAGTCACAGCAATTCATCCTATAGATTGTCTTCTCTACAGTTGTTACATACTGTCATAATTCGTGCTTAACCTTTTTGTAGCCGCAAATAAATCACGCCGCAATGCTTATCAGGCCAAATACTTATTGTAAAAATAGAATTTGTCTAAAAAAATTTTTTTCTGCTGTTAGAAAGAAATTATATTTTACTTACCAAATATTATATCCCGCATCGATTGCTTAATTCTTAATTTTAATTTTAATGATAATTCTTGAGTTAAACCAGTTTCAAATTTTCATTGTCAGATAGGGTTGTCACACTGAGCCGCACACACATGTTTTTATTATTAAATTTAATATTAACACTTAACTATTATTTATAAAGTATCTTACAATGGAATATAGTTTTACATGTAAAAAAAATAGTAATTGTTCATTGTGTGGTACTTTTCAAAGCACAGTATAACACAAAGAGCCACCTCGCATTGTTTACACCTACAACTGGACTCTTTTCTTAGTTTGTTACTAGTACACCATGCAAAAATTGAAAAAAATAAACTCCCCCGGCGTTCAAATCAATCGATCAAAATGACTGCGGGTGTTTCCGGCTAAGTGGCAACCCTGCAATATGACATCTGTAAACTGTCACCGAAACAGTTTACGAAATTTAACGATAAACCGGTTAAAAGTATTTGAAACTTGCTAATGTTTTCGGATAACTTAAACAGATGTCAATGTGTGCTCTGTTTCTGCTAGACTATCAACACAAGTTGATACGGCTTAAGAACCACCAAAGTACTTCTGAGATATCTCGTCTCTGGCAACCAAAGAGTTAATCCTATTTCCTTCTTAATTATAAAATGTAGCTTAAATATTAGTGTTATGATATTTTGCTGTCAATTTATTTGTGTTTTGTAAGACATAATTATCTATTATGAAATCTTGTTGGTGTCCCTACATAAATAATTTAAAGTTCACCAAATACTAGCAATTTTAATTTTGCACTGTCGCGCTTCACCACATAGTTTTATTTGTAGCGTATTATTTCTTTGAATTTTTGCATCTGTGTGGGTTATTTCATGCCAACAAAGGTACACATAGGGATTGCAAAACGAAATTCTGAATTCTGTAAACTCCCGAATTCACCTTAAGCGGGCTAAAAAAAAAATGAGAAACCTCCAATTTTCGATTCGATTCAATTCATAAATTTGACAAAAATCCAAGATTTCAAAATTCGACCATATTCTGATAATATTGAAATTCGAATTCTGAATTTTTTTATTATTTCGAAATTTGCAATTCCTGGATCACATCACTACCACATGATTAATTATATATTATTGTGTAATGTTTATCTCAGCTTGCAATATAATTTGGATTTAAAGGTTCTTGAGGAAATCGGAGCGGGCAGCACGGGTGGGAGGATGTCACGACGACAGGACTCGGGGGACAGTCGCGGTCCACCCGATTCGGGATTCGACCGGCGAACTCCGTCTCTCACGCCCACGCACTCGCACATTTCCCGTGGACCCCCGCCCTCCACCTCCGCCGGCCCGCTCAGTGTGGGAGTCAGTCCCGACTCGGGGATCGAATTCGACCGTTGGGGAGGCGCCCAGGACACGCCTCAATGACAGTTCTTCGATCGGCTCGACGAAGCCGACTAGGAAAGCTCGCCCGAGGGAGATACTGCCGCTTCCCCCTGAATGGCACCTCTCCCTCCCCCCGCCTCCGGCCTTCTTTCTTCCCTCTTCCGCAGATCGGTGGATCGACGTTGTCTGGCAACCGAGGCGGGGTCCGCCGTCAGTGTGCGCTTTCAGATGAACGCTCAGTTTTAGTATTAGTCTCTTCGGCCGACGTGTCCAATTTTATATGTTCAATTTTTTTTCAACCGCATTTTTCTTTTAAGATAGCCCTCTCACCACTGCAGAAGCGTGCCAGAGTTTGTATAAGAAAAAAATGTCCTCGAATTGGGTATCTGTTGAAATAGGTTATATTATTATTTAGATTGGTTTTGTCTCATCATCGATAAAACTTCTGCCATGATTCTGGTGAGCTTTTCTTGTTATAATTGAACACAAGAAAGTAAGAATGTTCTTGGCTCTCACTTTGCTAAAATAACAAAAGTATCATTTTGTCGGATGAATTTTGGCAATATAAATCAATATCATTGACATTTTATGCAACCAGCAAGGGTTATATGTCTTCTTATACAGCGATCAGATGTAAATAACTTATTGCGAAACCTCTGTGTGCCATAATATCTAGAAATTACAATTTTATGTCGACATGTGATGTGATGTTTCAAAATATTGCACTGCGTTCATAAAATAACACAACTCACTTACCAAGCACTGTGCATACTTTTTTATAAATATAGACACTATCATATTTAATGAAAACTGTTCAGTATTCAATGTTTCATTAATTATTGTATCCATTATATACTATTCATAAAAAAATTACCATGTAAAACTTTTGCTTGAATATAATACAGGAATAGAAAACTGAAATTATTATATACTTTGTATTTAAACACCATGTGTTTAAACCATTAGTTTAAAAAAAAGTAGGTACAATGTGCTTTTTCAGATTTATTTCAATTTTCAACAAATTTTATAACATGAAATATCACTTTGACACTAATTAGATCCAGCAGTAGATTTTTGTATCATACTATGCATATATATTCAGATACCTAATCAATTAAAAATCACACAGACTCTTACGTATTCAAAACATCACTTTGTATTGTACAGAACTTATTATTGAAACTGTGTTAACAACATCAATTACAAATAATATTATGTTTAAAAAAATAGATTAATATGTTAATGGGTTTTGAAAGTAATAGTCCTGCACCAGATGAGAGGCAGACGGTTTGTTTATTTTTATTTGAATTCATATTGCACATGGACAATTTTAGGCAATGGTGTGTTGGGTTATTAGAAAAATATACGTTAAAATCTCTTATTCTTTGAAAATGCGCATGTGCGATTTTGCAGGGGTAGAAATTATAATCGTGAATTTCTTACATGTTGCTCCTGCAAATTTTGTACGTATTTCAATCAGTGCTAAATAAAGTTATGCATAAAAGCAGGGGAGACTGTATCATTTTACTTTTGATATTTAATGTTAATTTTGGAAGATGGTGGCAGCGAAAAAGAGCTCGCTATTCACTGTGTGATAATTGAAGTCATGTTTAACTCAATGCCAATGGTGTGGCTTACGCTGCAGTACAGTGTCTTTGTCGGATGTTTTTGTGCGAAGTTAAAGGATGTTGGCATAATCTGGAACCTTGTATATTTGTTTACAATACTAGATTGCCATATAAACATATATAGTATTAACAGATATGCAATATGACCACAGAGAAGGCAACTTGTAGAATGTTATAGTAGATTTATTAGTGTGCTTAGTATAGCCAATATTATACATTGTAATAGAAATTTTATCACTGCAAATATTGTATATTCAAATAATGAAATACAAAACTGTAGTATTTTTAATGATCTGCAAATCGTGCAGCCAAAATAATGCAAAAATTATATAATGGATGTTATCATGCATATTTGCACTTTTCCATAAAGCACAAAAGCAAAAAACATGAAATGGTAGTGAACTCAGCTACATAAGCAAAAAAATCTACCTCTCATTGAGTTTGATACTTTTTTGTGTGATACTATTTTTTTAATGTTATTAAAATTTAAAAATTATAAACTATTTCCCTGATTTGAATTGAATTCCCTGGCTTGTTTATATAATTTGATACTCCTTCAATTGAGGCATATCAATCCTAATGACGAATGACAGTTATAAATATGAGCTAGAAATTCTAAATATACACCATTATGAAAAAAAAGAAATGTTGAAAAAACTAGTTAATGGATTCAGTTATTTCAGGAAGATATTTTCGACTTCATATTAATTTCATTAAATTCATTAAATGCATTCGTAAACGTAAAAGAATGAATGAAATGAAGACCTATACAGAATCAGAAGACAGAATGTTTTGTGGGGGCTTAAAATGTATTAACTTAAAACAAAATCGCAGTATTGAAACAGAAATCCGAATTATCCCATATATGCATAGGAAGGAAGTAACCTATATTCCACATGAATATAAAGTCAATAATACAAAAAATAAACTGTTGACTTACATTGTCCAGAACATTCCTTAAGCATGTTGTTATTTATCTGGAGGTTACACCGTTCCATTTCGTATATTCAGAATCTATTTTCTTCCATTAGTTTATAACAAAACTGTGAACTTTGATTTATATTGGAATTATTACAATAGACATTCACAACTTTGCTATCTTTTAAACCCTTTTGTAATTGCCATTAAAAATAAAAATATCGCACCTTGCAAAAAAACTATAAAGTGCAATTTATATCTGATAATATAGGATTACTGAAGATTTTGTTTCTGAATATATTAATATTCATAAATTTAAGTTTCAGTAAACAATCGCAAAATAAGCACTTCTGAAATATGTCAAAAGGCTAGTATGTATTACAATCCCAGGAATATTGTAGCAAGAGTTCTAGTACAGGTCAAAACAATACTGGCAATCATCATTGCTGAAATTTCAGAACTATATACATTTGAAATTTCTGTTGATGTAGTTTATTTTTGTTTATATTCTCTTTCCATTAGAATAAGTATCATTTGTTTGTGCCAATTGCCAGTTTATCATTTATTGCTTACTAAATTAGTAGTAAAAGTAATCAAAAAGCCAAATTAGTGCACAACTATAATTTAAGATAGATTAATGAAAAAAAAACACATAATTCCAATCTGCCATTCCTAGGGTATCCATATCCTGGATAACAATTTATTGAATCAAATTACACAACTGAATTTGGGTCAAAGCATAAATGTTTCTTATATTATTTTAGTTATTTGGATGTATGACATTAGATATCTACTTATTTTTGCTTCATACCAGATAGCTTACGATCGTACACTGTTCAAGTTCTCTATATTTTTCAAAGAAAACAACTATCAACAAATTTACTATAATTTGGTTGACTATATTTGTAAGGTTATATATTGTATGTAAGTGTTTCAGTTATGTCTCAGATTTATACAAAAATATATAAAAAATGTATTAATTTTAAGATATTTGATGTATCCACTTACATAATGAATGTTATTTTTATTTATATTACATATATTTTCTCTTATGCACATCTGGAAACATTTTAAGCATATTTGACATTCATTCAATTATTAAGATTCAATATTTAAAGATTATGCCAATATACTGTTATATTAAAGTAATATAGGTAATATCTAATTATTTATAATTAAGATTTAATTGAGTGTTACAGAATGATAAGATATTCTAAAGAAATTAAACTAGTATTAAATCAACTGCTCAGTTGAGATAGAATGCTATTGAGGGACGTGTTTTCTACCCGATATCTGTATATTTTTCACAAAACTTGGTTGACAATGTTTAGATTATTTATTATAAGTAGTATATGTGATTCACAAAAAGAAAAAATGCCTGTTTGACAGGTTTACCTGTTAAAATATTTCACAATGGCTTTTAGTATCATCTGGTGTTATTTACATCCATATGCCATCACCATATGTTAATATGAAATATGCTTTATTATTTTGATGCATACATTTACTAATGAAATTTAGTTAAGATGATTTTGGAAAAACTTTGCCATGTAATAATAATATTGGAGTTCCACTGCAATAATTGTTACATAAATACAATATGTTTCTGGAAATTGGAATGTTTTTTTAATACTTGTAGCTTTTGGTTGAAGAATGTCACAAAAAAAAACTACACATGCAGTGTCATTCAATTTGGTGTATTGCTGTTTATTAAATTGAAAGGCACATTATATTTTCGATTACCTATTAATATAATAACTGATGTCATTAACATGGGCATTACGGAGTCAGCAAACGTTTCATTATGGGATTTTTAATATAATATTATACTGAATGTTGCTAAAAGCCTGCAGAAATATTTTTATCTTGATGTAACTAACTATTCATAGGTATATATTTATATTCTTATATCTAACAAATTACTCTCTGAGAAAGTTTTAATTTATAATAAATATATTTTATTGACATAAATAATACAACGCATAGTAAAAATACAATATTATTCTCAAATAATGTAAGAATGAGTGAAATGTATTTAGTTTTTCTAATCAAAGAGCACAGAAAACTAACATGAAATTCATTGATATAGATTATTTTATAATATTAATCAAGTATTTTTTTCAATGTTTAATAAACTCTGTAATATTTTTCTTAAAATATGAAATTGTTACTTAGAATTGATGAAGTTTGGCATTTTGTTAAAAATTGTTTACTAGTGATTTTTTTATTATTTGGAATATATATTGAATAGTTAACAAATTGGTTTTCAAATTTTCACATCATTTTAATTCCTAGTTATTTAAATAAAAATGTACTGATATTATTTTTTATGTTTATTACAATTTAACTATTCCAAAGTTACATTTAAGTGAAAAAGTGGGACGGGTAAAATTATTAATATAAGAACTTAAAATCTTTTTACATATTTGATTTCTAAAATTTGAAACCTAATTATTAACCTAGTTTATCTCTTTTTGACTGATATAATTATTGTTTTTGCTTGATTTTATAACTAATTTTTAGGTTTAACAGTTGAAAAACACTGAAGAACCGATAAACTGAAATTTTAAACTGTGGATATATATATACCTTTCATATTTATAATTTTACAAATTCCTAAGGTAAATGTTTATAAAATTCATTTCATATCTTAAAACTTTAAAAATGGGAAGCTATTAGGATCATAATCATTCTTTATTTTATTGAGGAAACCATTAATACATTTATTCTTTACCAGAAGTTATAACTGGTTTAATAATATTCACATAGTAGGTTTTGAGTTATTACTAAAAATATTCTATTGTCTTTCTTAAATATTGTTTAGAAGAAAGTTATATAATATCAATTTTATGTAGTATATGTGGGAAATATTCCATTTATTTTCTAATGAAGAACAGTTTCATCCGTATAAATTCCATTTGTAGTAGATATTCATATATATTTTTTCTTCTATTGTATTAAGTCTTCTGTTCCATATCAAAATGCTTCCAACTATATATTGTATCGTTATATGTATAAATACTTGTTTTAAAAACTTCCACTGCAACTTTATTCATAGTACATGATAATTCTTGTTGAAGTGCCAAAATAATAAGAAATCTAAGGTAGGACAATTTTTATTGTCAACACTTCTTGATTGGGCATTCAGAAAAGGAGTAAATGTCTTATTTCGGCAGGTTTGACGTCGTACGCCTGCTGTAGGAAGATGTCTACTGACTCTCTACTGTCTTACCTGTATCACTGAATGCATGTTAACAATTTGTTACATTCATGACTAAATGATATTTGTAATGTAATATGAAAAATAATAACTTAATATTAATTGAATTTGCACTCATGTTGTAAAATAATTAGAGAAAAAATTAAATGCGTATTAATAAACAACATGTATGTTTTACTTTATCTACAATTTTTTTCTTTGTCCATTCTCCGAACGTATGATATGGATATCGCACAGCATTTCTGATAATCCTTGTCACTAGTCAATCTTCCCAGGTCATGTGCTATCATGCCGCCAGCTTAAAGAGGGTATGTAAAAATATCCTTGACAATTACATTTGAGCACATATATCGTCGCCAATATTGCAAGAACACGTATCTTGATTTTTTGATTTAAGTCACTTTGTAAAATAAAGTTTTATTTTTTGCAATCTTTTGTATTATTTGCAAATTTTAAGCAGATCTTATAAACATATGTGTTAATGCAAAAATATATAAATAACACAAGAGATTACAAAAAATTAAACTTAACTTTACAAAGTGGCTTAAATCAAAAAATCAAGATACATGTTCCTTCAATATTGGCGATGATCTGTATTTTTCTCAATAAATATAAAATATATCTTGATTCGGATATGGTGATTTTAACGTTTTTGGACATGCGGATTTAGAGGAGCAAAAAGTGGAAAGTCAAACTTATTTTTATTTCATATTTTTTATTGAAATGATGGACAGCAAAATTAATTTAAATATTTACATAATATGACTATATTACAGCATGAGATTATCACGGAATGTCAATAATTCAAGTTTGTGAATTCTAGGAATGGTTGAGAATCTCACAATAAAAAAATACATGAACAATTACGCAATTAAGAAACTAAATATAACAATATTAATAGCTGATACAGCTAACATTATCGAAGTCAGGAGAATCTTTAGAACTATCAACAATTCATGTTTATACATTTTTTTCCAATATGAAAACGGAATTTTCAGCTAAGCAGGAGATGTAATGTTATAAACTTATTCACTAATTATTTCACAATGTAACAACAATAATATTTATTATTTTATTATCACATTTGTATTCTTAATCCAATAGAATGAAGACAACAATGAAAAACAACAAATTATCTTACGCCTGCAGGTAAAACAAAAATAAATAATATTAATACATTTAGGTAATTATTAATTTCTATATTTGTCATCCAAGTTTACATTAGTCAGAAATCTACAATGATAGTCAAATGCTGCGCGGGAAGAGTTCAGATTTTAAAATTTATATAAAAGAAAAGATCTTCGAAGTAAAAAATTTCTTGTACAGCAAAATGTATGAGAGATTGACAATTATCATCAACACGTTGGACACTGAGCCCGCCCAGGTCAGGCGTGTTATTGGATACAAGACGTATTTCCCACATTTTTAGATGGTGTCTATGACTTAAAACTATCAGAGTGGTTGAAAATGATTGTAACTTACAGCTAGGCACCTGTCACAACAACTTAGTATTTTGCTGTCTGCTGTTGGTGCCGATCGTATCACGCGGTTTTAATTTTTTGACGTATTCGTGTTTCGATGACACCATGTATATATGTTAGTGAGTGAGCAGTGAATAATGTCAACTATGATGTGTGATATGTATACGAATATTTTTTTTCTAATAGTTTTGACATTCTATGAATTTTTAAGTCGGTAATAATGACTAATTTTTGAGCGTCCCACCATTGTTTATGATATTTTAGTTGCAGTGAATGTGTGGTTTGATATTTTTTCACATAGAACAGAGTAGTGTAATGAATTATATATTCATTAGTGAGAATGAAACTAGTGGATTGTCATTCGAAGGTTTTCACGCATTACTTTGGCCAAATAAATATGAGATTTGAAAATTAAAACTTTATTCTGGTTAATGAGAAATTTCACTTGTTCAATGAAATTAAGGAGAATATGTCTGACAAACAGAATACAGAAGACGATGCATTTTTTTTTCAACATACAATTCAAAAATAAAAATATTGAAAAATAGATCTATTATACACTTGTCATGTTGACTTTTATAATTATTTTATATTCTGACCTTAAGAATGAGTAACGAAAATACATATACATTTCCCAAATTTTTATAACATAGTTGGTGAGCGATATATATTTTTTTTAACAGACGGGCCCAACTGATGCCTCTAAAAATGTGTTATGAAAATATAACTCTTTGGCGTGTAAGAAACACGGCAAGCTGCATTCAAAGAGTGGCTGTGGAGCCTCCGTTATTGGGGCGGTGGGTCATGCAAACGCAGCACAGAGCGAGGCACGCGGCTCACAACGTCTCTCATAAGCCGCCTGTACCAGCTCCCGTCCTGTGACCGAAGACGGTGCCAATGATGGCCCGAACGGATGACATGGAGCACTGGCCGGTTGCTCGGCCTCGGGTGGACTCTGCTCCACTGCTGTCTCCAGAGTCAGAGCGAACGGATGCGGCATCTCTAGGGTCATCAGGATTGTCAGGTGGCAAAGGTGAGGTTCCATCTCGTGGGCGGGTAGCATCGCGCCGTCGGTGTGGTGGCCGTGGAGCAGGGGCAGGATGATCAGAATCACCAGCCGCCGGTGCTCCAACTGTTTCCACGTCGGGTTCCAAGCTGTGAAGTGGACAGGTGTGTTGATAGGAGACTGCTGAGGCATGACCCGATCTTCCAGAGGTGAGTGAAGTTCCTTCTTCCCATTTATCTGTAGCTGGGTCGTAAACTTCAACGATCGATAGGAATGCCTGGCCATCATAGCCACCTGGGGAATGCATATTCTATTTAACCACTTCACGCTCAGGTTTTTTTTACAAAAATATAACTAAAAACGTCAGGCTATTTTATTTTTTATTCAAAAAGTTTACATAATTTCAAAATTGTTCAGTTCAAAAATATATTGATATTATAATGTTTTTCAATAAGTTAAAGCAGAGAAAACGGCATGAGAAAACCTCTATGAGTGTCAAATAGCAACTGGCGAGCTCAGTTCGTTTGTTTATCATATGTAATGCAGACAAGTCGAAACACGCGAGCAGTGTTCGGGTTGTCACGATGCGTCACATGTGCCATGAGCGAACACTGTTCGTTCAAAAGCATGAAGTGGCATATAGCAAGTTTATTCTCAGCACACGAAAGACATGAGATCTCTATTTCTATAACAAAATGTATATATTTTCGACAGCCGTATCGTAACTCAGATGTTTTTACCCCTTTTTTCACTAGACCTGCAATTTCTTTAAACACAAAATAAAAACCCCACGAAAAGTTTTTGCATTCGAACAAACAACATTTACCCACTGTCGGCAGCTGCATCATTTTTACCATTTTTCTCTAGATCTACAATTTTCAAACAATAATTCCTCAGTACTGCTTTTCTTTGGGTAAAAGCAATGCCGAACTTGGTGACATGTGTAGACTGTCAATGTACCATTGAATTGAAGACATGAATTTTGAGGGTTTTTTTTTTTTTTGCATGTGACTTAAAATGAAATTCTTTTAACATGAAAAAATATTTCAATGCCCTCAGTTTCATATTAACCTCTTTACGGTCACGCTATAGAGTGACCACTCAGCAACACAGTGACGGTTACTTGAGTACTACTAAACTGTGTA